>CAUYLG010060730.1:0-13522 GCA_963573385.1 Cacajao melanocephalus | reverse complement strand
CAGCCCCTGGGCGCCAGCTACCCTCAGCTGTCTTCCATCAAGCTCCGGGCTTGCAATTCCTCCATGTACCTACAAATATGTGTTTTCCGGATTGTCTTCGCAGTTTTTAATCTCCTGAATCATTTAAAACCTGAACCTGTCTTCCATGTTATTTTCCCTTCTCCCTTTCCCTCTCTCCCTCCCTCAAACGGAAAGAGGAAATCTTCTCTTCCCCACCTTGGCCAGGCAGGCCTCCATCCCCCGACCTCAGGTTAAGCTCCACCGGCCTCCTGCTCCTAATGAGCGGGGTCCTGACACCTGTGAGCTGCTGGGGGCTCAAGATGCCTGTCTGCTTCTTCCTCCACAGCCTTAGGGGTGGACCTGCTTTTATTTATTTGAGACAGGGTAGCTGGGGACACAGGCGCCTGAACCCACGCATGGCCGAGGGGTTTTGTATATTTATGGGATCCCCGGCTTTCACCACACCGGCTAGGCTGGTCTCGAACCCGTGACGACCAGCCCGGCCCGTCCCCCAGGCGCCAGCCTCCCTGAGCTGTCTCGCATCAAGCTCCGGATCTGCAATTCCTCCATGTATGTACAAATATGGATTTTCCAGATTGTCTTCGCAGTTTTTAATCTCCCGAATCATTTAAAACCTGAACTTGTCTTCAATGTCATTTTTCCATCTCCCTTTCTCCATCTCCCTCTCTGAAACGGAGAGAGGTGTTCTTTCCTCCTCCACCTTGGCCGGGCTGGCCTCGATCCCCGGACCTCAGGTTAAGCTCCACTGGCCTCCGGCTCCTAATGGGCGGGGCCCTGACACCTGTGAGCCGTTGGGGGCTCAAGCTGCCTGTCTGCTTCTTCCTCCACAGCCTGAGGGGCGGACCCACTGTTATTTACTTGAGACAAGGTAGCTGGGGACACAGGCGCCTGAACCCACGCCTGGCAGAGGGCTTTTGTATTTTTATGGGAGCCCAGCTTTCACCACACCGGCTAGGCTGGTCTCGAAACCATGACGACCAGCACAGCCCGGCCCCCGGGTGCGAGCCTCCTTGAGCTGTCTCATATCAAGCGCCGGGCCTGCAATTCCTCCACGTACCTACCAATATGGATTTTCCGGATTGTCTTCGCAGTTTTTAATCTCCCGAATCATTTAAAACCAGAAAGGCAGCGTGCGCCCCCTGGGGCTCACATTTGTCAGGGCCACGCCCATTACGAGCTGGAGGCTGTTGGAGCTTAACCTGAGGTCAGGGTTCAAGGCCAGCCTGGCCCTTGTGGGGGGAGGGAAGAAAACCTGTCTCCGTTTCAGGAAGGGAGAGGTGGAAAGAGAAATAAGGAAAGGACATGGAAGACAGGTTCAGGTTTTAAATGATTCGGGAGATTAAAGACTGCGAAGACAATTCGGAAAATCCATATTGGTAGGTACAGGGAGAAATTGCAGGCCCAGGGCCTGATGTGAGACAGCTGAGGGAGCCTGGCGCCCAGGAGCTGAGCCGGGCTGGTCATCACGGGTTCGAGACCAGCCTGGCCGGCGTGGTGAAAGCTGGGGCTCCCATAAAAATACAAAACCCCTCGGCCAGGCGTGAGTGCAGGTGCCTGCATCCCCAGTTTTTTCTGTTTCTTAGTTTTCCTTCAGTGGATCCCCTTTCCCCACAGAGCTAGGCCTTCCCGGGTTCGGCTGTGCTTACTGTGAATCTCTCAGTCCTCAGCACTTCCAATTGCTGTTCTCCTTTTGGGGATGGGACTTGCCGAGCCCGACTCAAAGGGCACCCAGTCCCATGTACTCTGCACTGAGAAGCGCTACACCATGCCGATGCACAGGCAAAACAGTCACACCAGCCAAAAGAGTCACGCTGGCGACCCATGTGGCTCCTTCGCTGGGTAGCTCCCAGTTTGTGGGCAACAGAAATTCGTCTGAAATTGCAGCGTCCACTTGATCTCTGCGCTTTCCCTGGGAGTTACAATCCTGAGCTGTTGTTAATCGGCCATCTTGGATCTCTCTCCCATGTGTATTCAAATTTAACTGATAACCAGTATTTACATTTCCTCAGTTCGGGTGCCCTATCTCCAGCCCACATGTACCACCTGTCCATTCAGGGTCTATTTTTGTAAATGGTGATAGAGCTGTTGTCAGGATTAGGTAAGGTCACTCACACATAAAGAACTTTTTTAAAATGTTAGTCAATTATAATTGCAATTTTTTTGAAGTAAAACATAATGTAATGTGATGGGGTCACTACCTTCAGAGGTCTGTCCTGCAGACCTTGATTCAATAGTGGATGAGTAAAGCACACTGAAGCATATATATTATGCTTTGCTAGTTTGGCTGAGGGTCTGTGTGGCTTACTGGCACCTTAGAGAGTCCTGTAAACAGTTACAACTGCCGGCCCTTACTAGCTACTGAGACTTGCATTTATTTAGTAGAGTTCAATTGACAAAGGCTTAAGTAAACACCGCTAGAGTGAAGATTAAAGCACAGGTTCTGATGCCTAAAGCAAACACCATTAGAGGGTAATTTCCTTGGTCAACCTCCTGCTGAGAGGACCATCTGGCTCAAAGATTAGTTTTAAGACTGCATGAGTAAACGAGTTAGGTAGACAAATTCCCTCACACATCTCAGCTATTTGCTTTACTTATTAACTAAATGTAAAGGGAATTTAGGCTGCATTCAGCTGAAACTTCTACTGAAACTATGAAAAAACCTTTAGGGTTTCTAAAAGGGTTTGAGACTATATTTTGTAACTTTCTCTACTATTTTTTGCTTAATATTTTTGCCACCATCCTGAGTGAATTCCCACAGTAATGTATACAGACAGGGACAGAGAGAGGATATAGAAAGGAGGGACGCTTTTCATCAATTCAAATTTGGCATTTTATTTAACTATTCCCCATTCAAAATTAGAAAAAAAAAAAAACCTAAAATGTCCAGCAGGATAAAGGTGAGTAAATAACAGCCTAAGATGCAGCAGGACTGAGCACATTAGCACAGGAGACCCAGGGCCTGGAGGACTCAAAATTTTCAGAGGTCCAAGGAAACAAAATTATTTCTTTTAAAATCAGATAAAAATCGCTGTTATCCAGCCTGGATTATATCAGTGTCTATAACAATGAAGTCAGAAAGTAGAATTTGAATAAATATGTATTAAAAGGAAAGGACTCATGAAGGCAAAAGTGCTCAGAGGATGAAGGTTATGATGCATCTTTTGTAGGATAAAATGCAAATTAACAACAGTATGGAAAGCCTCAGAAGAATATGCAGAGAGAGAAGCAGTCAAAAGGGACTAATACTGCATGATCCAACTTGCAAATCTTAAAAAACAAAATGAAGAAATTTGCATGGAGCACAGGATGGTAATTGTCTGGAGGGGTGCTGGGGGGAGCACTGGAGGGAGGATTCCAAAGGAGAAGGATTTTGAGGTGGAAGATGTATTCACTGACTTGATTGTGACTTTTCATGGGTATATAAATATCTCAAAGCACATTAAATTGGGCATTTTAAGTATCAGTGGTTTACTGTATGCCAGCTCTTCTTTAATCAAAGATGTAAAAACATAGGCTGGAACAAAAATCACAGAATACCAATGAGAAGAAGACACCACTCAGGAAACTCCTGGAAATGGGCAAAGGGGATGATTGAGACACAGGTTCCCTAGCAGAGGTGGGTCTGAGAGTCTGATGCAGCTGGATCTGCCACCTCAGCCCCTGGAATTCAGAGCCAAGTGTCACTGTGTCACAAGCTGCAGGAAGCAGGATGTTCTGTTTCCTGGAGGTTCTTTTCTAAGAAGGAGCTGCTGTGCCTGACTTTGAGGACAGAAAGGGAGGAGGACTCTCTACTCCCAGGTGGGGCTGGATGCAGCTGGGCCCACAGGGGCAGCAGCAGAAGCCAAAGGATAGGCCTGAACAGCAGCTGCTGGGTGCTTATCCTTCTGGCAGAGAAGGAAGGGTGTTCTGGTCCCCCATCAGTGTGAGGCTGTAACAGTTTGAAAGCTTCAAGGCTGCTGTCCTAGGACTGGCAGTGATAACTGGCCTCATCATCAATCCAGAGCCCAGTGATGCTCAGGAAAGCTGTTTAACTGAGTGGTATTAACCAAGGCTGATTTTGCCCTCCAGATAGGGGGCATTTGGCAGTGTCTGGAGACAATTTTGTGGTCAGAACTGAGAGGAAGTTGCTGTGGGAAACTACTGGCTGGAAGCCAGAGATGCTGCTACACGTATCATGTGCAGGACAGCCCCAACCACAAACAATCAATAGTGTGTATATTAGAAACCTTTTTTAAAGTAAATCTAACCAACAATTGCTTATAAATGTATTAGAAGGTCAGCCACCTTCTTGAATGAGGAAGGAGAAACTGGTGTATTGATGGGAAAATAGAGGAAATCATGAGCAGACAAGTCCAAGTCAACAATCCAGGCTAAGGTGAAGAAAGAGCAACACACCCTGATGGGGACAGACTGAGGACAGTCCCTTGACAAGGGTGCTCTGAGAAATTTCTATCTCTCCTCCCTGTGGGTCTGCAGCACTGTGAGGTTGAAGCTGCTGTTATAAGACTGACAGCAGTAGTCAGCCTCATCCTCAGGCTATAGCCCAGAGATAATCAAAGAGGCAGAGTTGGAGGAGCTGTCAATGGAGCCAGAGAACCAATCAGGGAGTCTTTTGATATCATCATAAATCACCGTGGTTGGGGCACTGCCTGGTTGCTTTTGTTATCATTACACATAGTAGCTCCCTATGCTGCTGCTGCAGGTTCAGGAGATGGTGACATTCTGTCCCATAGACCCTGATACAGAATGTGCATAAGTTAGCACAAAGTGGCCAATGACCCTGCAAGAAGGAAGCAATACAGAGATCACTGAGGATGGGACAGGCTCTGATCCCAGAGAGAAGAGAGAGATCATCATGCCAGGTGACACCCAGGAGTACTCCCTGAATCCCCTGCAGGCAGCCACCTGTGCAGTGAGCAAGGAGTGTGAGGAGGAGTGAAGCCCAGGCCATGGTGGAGCACCCTAGGCTCTGCTTTCTGAGCCATAGCCCGAACTGAATGCACCAAACCTTCTTATCTGTCACACTGGTCACCAAGTGGGAGGTCTCCATGCAAATGTAGCCTGGACAAGTCCCTCCTTTGACTTGCCCTGGCAGAGAAATAAAGATGTTGTAGAAAAGGGAGGGTATACACACCCTGCAAGACACAGAAACCCCTGCAGGTGGATGGGAAACAGCTGAGAGAGAAGCTGGGGAGCTCTGAGCAGGTGCTTAGGCCACAGCTCCCTTTGGTGGATGCTGAAGGCACATCCACTCTGGGCAGGTGCTGGTGCTCAGGGCTCCTGCTCTCCTCATCCACCCAGCACCCCTTAAAATTTCCATTACTGCCCTGCAGGTCTCTGCTCAGCATCCAATGCTCACTGAATATTTAAACTTCCAAACCTGTTTAGATAGGCCAAGGCCCACTACTTCAGTTGAGACATTTTGACATCATCTCACTTTGTCACCAGAGATAAGGAATGTCAAGGAAGAATTGGGCTCTGTATAAGGAAACATTGGTGAAGGCTCTGTCTTCTCCAGGAGGAACCACGCTGGGCGATGTCATGAGTCCATAATTAAAAGGAGACCCAGCCTTTCCAGCAGGAAGATGGAGAAACCCTGGAATCAGGAAATCATCAGAAACACCAGGGACCATTAAGACCCTGAAGGCAAGTAGTGTGGGTAAGATGTGAATCAGAGGACAATCTAATCAAAGCTACTAATCAATAAGTTCTATGAATCTTTGAAATAAGACATGAGAATGGAAGGTCAATAAGAGAAGCTGAATTTGAAAGGGGTTTGGAGAGAGAATCCACATAGCTAGTGATCAGTTGGATCTCTGGGCAGGGTAGGGAAAAGCATTGTTTTAAATTCGGGGTTTTCTCATTTTGTGGACAAATTTAATAGACATGAGAAGTTGTGAGACTGCAATGCAGTGAGAAACCCCTGAACACATATTGGGGGGTAGAGAAAAGACATAAAAACATGTTTTGTAAGTTTGAGAAAGCCCTCATTCAGTTATTGAAGAATTTATGCAATTCTTTGTGCAACATAGATCTATAAAGAACATACTATTTTCAGCTTGGCCAGGCTGGTCTCAAACTCCTGGCCTCAAGTCATCAGTTTAAATATTCAGTAAGCATTGGATGCTGTGCAGAGACCTGCAGGGCAATAATGGAAATGCCAACATATGAAGAATCTTGAGGGAACACCGCCCCCTGGTGTTCCCACACCAGTGGTTCTGTTCGGGATGAGGATGGTGAGCCTGCTTTTAGCTTTCTAGTTTCTCAGGGTTTCCCCCTGGGAGATGGCATCAGCACTCACATCTGCTCAGGCCCCTATCTGCTGGTTGACTACTTCACAGTTCTCCTCAAGCCCCTAATCCCTCCTTCCACATTCTGCCTCTATTTGACCCTCATGTGTCTTTCTCTGACAATCTCAATGACATAAGAAGAGAAATCCAGAAGCTTTTATACTCACCTTGAACTTTCGAATTACAGAAGGGGAAGGGAAAAACATATTCAAATTCATGTATTCATGTTTACATTACGCCTGGTGTTTGCATGGTTTCCTATAAGGTACCATTTATTCGATTGCTCTCAAATATTTACAATTTTATTTCACTAATTTATCTGCTTCTTTACTAAACAATTTCCCATTGCATTTTTATGTTTACAGAAAGTATTGGATATTCACCTTCTACAGTAACAGTCAGAGGGCCAAAAGGTGTGTAAGCTGTTGAATGAAGGATATTTTAAATGTTGGTTAAAGTCTAAAATGACACATGTCAGATAAATGAGTAAGAATGTATGCAAAGACAAAATGTCCAGTGTTTCTCACAAAGTATTTTCATGTTGTGAGGGGAGGAGGAGCACCTGAAATAACTGTTAGAGGTGAAGGTTGTCAGTGTGCTCTCCTGGCATGTCTGCTCCACTTCTGACCTCTATGCATGAGGGAGGAAAGGAATGAGGACACTTGAGAAGGCACACGGCCTTTCATATAGCATCAAATCTCTCGGGGAGTACTCCTTCTCTGTATATGGTGGTTGTTCTATCCTGTGTCCACTCTACAGGGGTGAACCAGCTTCTGTTTTCTGGTCCTGGCCCAAGGCAGTGTGATACTTAGGCAGGTATCAGATGAGAGGACCTGGCACCTTTGACTGAATGGTCATTAGTGAACAGCTGTTTAGGAACCTCAAGGCTGTCACCAAACACCCTCAGCTGGTCACAGGGCACACACCTCCCCATGGTCCAGAGACCTTGGAACCCAGCAGATCTCTGCAGCTCACCAGTCACTTTCTCTGTTCACACAACCATGATCTGAATCCTAGATCTTGGGATTTTAATATGTTGTGCTTAATTACTATAGATTATCATTCCTAGAAGAAATCTTGGTCCATGAAAGTGAAAAAGTTTGCATATACTATTTTAATGTGTCAGCACCCTAGAGTATATTTTAGAGAAAGCTCTATGACCCACATTTGCCATAAGATCAGGAATCTCACACAAAAGTACACTTCAGATGGTCTGAAAGGTACATGGGTCTGTTCAGAAAATGGTATAGAATGGGGCTCTTACAGTAAATAAACTTTTCAAAAGATGACAAAAGAGCAAACATTTCAAATAAACTTTCAAGGCATTCAGTGTTTTTAGGGTTTTCATAGTGCCTAGATATGATATAGTGATTTGTGAGTTAGTATTATTTTCATTAGGCTTGATATTTACCTGTGAATAGTGTTTGCATATTTATTTATTTTATCAAGTGAGCTTTAAATAATTAAGTTTGTAATCTTTTAATTTTTGTGTCATAAATTTGGTGTCAGGACTTTTTCTTAGATGTCATACAATTTGTTTACTTTTTGTTTGTTTTTTGAGAAAATGTCTCACTCTGTCACCCAGGCTGGAGTGCAGTGGTGCGATCTCAGCTCACTGCAATATCCACCTCCCAGGTTCAAGTAATTCTCATGCCTCAGCCTCCCGTGTAGCTGGGAATTCAGGCATATGCCACCATGTCTGGCTAATTTTTGATTTTTTTTAGTACAGTTTTTGTTATGTTGGCCAGGCTGGTCTCAAACTCCTGGCCTCAAGTGATCAGCCTGCCTTGGCCTCCCAAAGTGCTTGTTTACATTTTAAAAAGAATTTCCTGCACTTGTATTTTCTTAGTGATTATTTTTAGTGGATTAGGGATCTATGTGTAACCTTTTAATGTTTTACAGATTTTTTGGATGCCTGCATAGGCAAATTCATGAACCATCACCTCCTTACTCTAACCCACATGTAAATATGTTCTAACTATGCTAACTATCCCCAAGCTTATAGACTCACTGGTCTGTAAGTAAATCACCAATGACCAGCATCACCACTTCTCTCCAGAATCTCTCCCCAAGGCATCCACACAGATCTCTCTCAGTCAGGATGGGCAGGTCACTCCCAATTTCAAATCCTGTTCTGACTCCTCATGGCTGTGTGCATAAAACCCCCACTCCTGAGCAGTCCTCTGATGACTTCCTGATCAGAACCCTGTCCACCTCATAGCTCACCTCACAGAACCTGCTCTTGCTCCTCACTCACTCCTCTGTCCTGGGAAAGGCTGAACTCTTGTCCCTTCCAAGGCCTCTACAGCAGCTTCTCTGCCTATTGAAAGAGATTGGCTTCAACTGGAGGCCAGGGTGGCAACTTACATTTTGGCAACTATGATAATTGCTAAAATCAGGACATACAAACATTATCGCACATAGAAATATAGATTTCAGTTTTAAAACTTACTTGATCTTTTGGACATTTTGGAAGTTGCACAAATCAACAGAGAACAGCTAAATGCACCCACTGTGTTCATAATCAAACCTCATCCATTATCAGTATGATTCATCTTGTTTAATCTTCCAGCCCTCTTTGCCACATGTTCTACTCCCTGGATGAATTACATTAACACAAATATCAACATCATATCATTTACTGATATATGTTATTATAAATATGAATTATATAGATATATATTCAAGCTGTTAATATTTCAATACCATTGCATATTAAGGACATAAGTTCCAATTATTCTCACCTTAGTGGATTTGTGTTTTATTCTCAAACACTATTTAGTTGATGTTCTTATTGTACAAGAAGTATAAGGGGTTTTACATTTTGTAGCCATGAGGTCAATGGGATGACATATTTGATGAGAACTAAGTCCAGATTCACACAAATTCTCAGAAAATTATTTACTGGCTTCCTTTCTCCACTTCTCCAAGTGCAGAAGTATCTCCTCTGTAGACACAGAGTTCACAAAGCCATCATTCTTACTTCACAAATTTTCCTACCAGTCCTTGGTAGGCTTTTGGATGAGAAATTCAATAGTAGCATTTCATAGAGCTTATGGGAGATTTTGAGTTTTGTATTTGACATTATGTTGGAAAATAATCACTTTACAAGGGTAAGGAAATACCTCATGTTTGGCATTCCCATTGGTGACTCTCACCTGGAGTTCAGTATGGAGCAACTTGCAGTAAAATGCCCAATACAGCTCACCTGGAACCTGCAGCACCCCTCAAGGCATCTCATCCACCATTTTGCCCTCACTTTGCTTCATTATATCACAGCATTCAGAGTTAAATTCAAAATCCATGCATCTGTGGAGCATGATAGGAAACTCTCCCGAGGCTTCAGGAGCTGAGCACCTGGCCACTCCCCACTCCTGTGTCAACGATGTTCTTCTTTAGTTTGTTTTGCATGCACTGGACCACACACACCCTGGGCCACTGTGCATGAGGAGATGATGGGTAGTGGGTAAAGTCCAGGTGAAACATGTGTACCCATATAACCCTGTAGGTCAGGGTTAAGGTCTTGTGTCTCCAGTGTCTGAGCTGGGCCTGGCCTGAGGCTCCCCAGGGGCCCCAAGAAGATCTTGCTGCTGGTCCCAGAGAGCCTTGAGCAGAGACGAAGGTCAGGTATCTGGTTTCCCAGCTGAGAGCCCCACAGCGCCCCCTGCTGCCCAGGCCCAGGCCTATCATGTCTGTGATTAGATGCCAGAAGGTCCTGACGGAGGCTCCTGCCTGCTTCCTGCCTCCTACCTCATCTCAGCCTTTAGTTTTCTATTTGAGCCATTTCAGTTGGAACAGAACACAAAATTATGCCTGCTCTATAAAGACTCCTCAGGAAAGGGATGTCTCAAGTACAGTTTGTACATGACATAAATGTTACATTCGCTGAAAACAGGGGCAATTCAGCTATGACAACACTTCCCAGGCTACCCACAAAGGAATAATTTCTATTTTTACTAAACTTCTCAATTAATGGGCACATTAGGACAGAGTGATGAGTATTTTGGAGAATAAATAAGTATGCTTAAGTGGTTTCATGGATTTACTGGTAAATGAGCAGAAACCCAAGAAACAGAAGAAACAATAAATAGCTTAGTTTAAAAATGAAACAAGCATTCAGTAGTGTTGGGGCTTCTAGGGACTAAGACATGAGAGGTTCAAGAAAGAGGAAAGGACTGAACATGTGAATTCCAAGTGAATATTGAAAATGTCATTGCCCATGGAATCAACCCAAATGCCCATAAATGATAGACTGGATAAAGAAAATGTGGTACATATACACCACAGAATACTATGCAGCCATTAAAAGGAAAGAGGTTATGTCCTTTTGCAGGGACATGGATGGGGCTGGAAGTTGTTATCTTCAGCAAACTAACACAGGAAGAGAAAACCAAACACTACATGCTCTCACTTATGGGTGGGAGTTGAATAATGAGGACACATGGACACAGGAAGGAAAACAACACACACTAGGGCCTGCCAGTGGGTCATGGAGAGTTAGAGCATCAGGACAAATAGCTAGTGCATGTGGGGCTTAATACCTGGATGATGGGTTGATAGGTGCAGCAAACCACAATGGCACACATTTACCTATGTAACAAACTTGCACATTCTGCACATGCATCCCAGAATTTAAATCAAATTTTTTGAAAAGATGAATGCCGTTGGCCTTTCTGATATGAACACCTTGGTAATAAGCTGAGGAGGTTACAAGAGAGTAGGGTTGAAGAAATAAAGGAAGAGGAAGTCAAGAATTGAGAAGGGAAGTTTTGAATCAGGCATTGGGAAGGGGAGAGGGTGAAGATGATTAGCAGAGACTGGAGGAGAAGTCAGTGGGGAGACTAGACAGGAGTCAGAGGGGAAGTCAGGTATAGGTGAGATACAGTGTTTATAATTTTGTTTTTTTAGTTTTAGAGTTGTTTCTGTGTCTAAGAATATAGATAGAGCTTCTTCTAGCTTTAAAACTGTCTGCTCTGGTATACTTTATGTATGAAATGTTAATTTATTCTTTAGTCTAAAGCTATCAGTTTTCTCTTATAATTCAGGTATAATTATCATAATCTTATAATTCACTTATAATTCTAGTTCTTTTGCTATTTCCCCCACATCTGTAGTGACTTTCTCCTCTGAAGTCCTGAACCCCTCAAAGTTATCCATGTGGGTTCAAACCCACTTCTTCCAAATTCCTGTTAATGTGAATAGTTTGACCTCATCCTATTGATCAGAGATGTTCTTAATGGCATCTAGAATGGTGAATGCTTTGAGAAGGTTTTCAATTTACTTTGCCCAGATCCATCAGAGGAATCACCATCTATTGCAGCTACAGTCATATGAAATGTATTTTTTTAAATAATAAGGCTTAATAAATGAAGAGCAAAAAGAAGCAGGGTTTGCAATCCTAGTCTCTGATAAAACGGAATTTAAACCAACAAAGATCAAAGGGGACAAAGAAGGACATTACATACTGGTAAAAGGATCAAGGCAACAAGAAGACCTAACTATGCTAAATATATATGCACCCAATACAGGAGCACACAGATACATACAGCAAATTCTGAATGACCTACAAAAAAGACACCCACACAATAATAGTGGGGGACTTTAACACTCCATTGTCAGTATTAGACAGATCAATGAGACAGAAAATCAACAAGGATATCCAGGACTTGAATGCAGATCTGGACCAACCAGACCTAATAGACATCTACAGAACTCTCCACCCCAAATCCATAGAATATACATTCTTCTCAGCACCACATCACACTTACTGTAAAATTGATCACATAATTGGAAGTAAAATACTCCTCAGCAAACGCAAAAGAACAGAAATCATAACAAACAGTCTCTCAGACCACAGCGCATTCAAATTAGAGCTCAGGATTAAGAAGCACACTCCAAACCACAAAACTACTTGGAAACTGAACAACTTGCTCCTGAATGATGAATGGATAAACAATGAAATGAAGGCAGAAATAAAAATGTTCCTTGCAACCAATGAGAACAAAGACACAACATACCAGAATCAATGGGACACATTTAAAGCAGTGTCTAGAGGGAAATTTATAGCAATAAATGCCCACATGAGAAGAGAGGAAAGAGCTAAAGTCAACACCTTATCATCAAAGTTGAAAGAGCTAGAGTAGCAAGATCAAAAAAACTCAAAGGTGAAGAGAAGACAAGAAAATAACTAGGATCAGAGCAGAGCTAAAGGAGATAGACACAAAAAACTCTTCAAAAAATCAACAATTCCAGGAGCTAGTTTTTTGAAAAGATCAACAAAATTAACCACTAGCCAGACTAACAGAAAAGAAAAGAGAAGAATCAAATAGATGTAATAAAAAACAATAAAGGAGAGATCACCACTGATTCCACAGAAATACACAATACCATTAGAGAATACTAAAAACAGCTCTATGCATATACACCAGTAAATCTGGAAGAAACGGATAAATTCCAGAACACTTGGACCCTCCCAAGACTAAATCAGGAAGAGATCGAAACCCTGAATAGACCAATAACAAGGTCTGAAGTTGAGGCAGTAATTAATAGCCTACCAATCAAAAGAAGTCTAGATCTAGACAAGTTCATAGCCAAATTCTACCAGACGTACAAAGAGGAGCTGGTACCATTTTTTTTTAACTATTCCAAACAATACAAAAAGAGAGAATCCTCCCTAACTCATTTTATGAGACCAACATCATCCTGATGCCAAAATATGGTAGAGACACTACTAAAAAAGAAAACTTCAGGCCAATCTTGATGATGAACATTGATGCAAAAATCTTCAATAAAATACTGGCAAACAGAATACAAGAGCATATCAAAAAGCTTATCCATCACAATGAGGTAGGCTTCATCCTGGGGATGCAAGGCTGGTTCAACATATGGAAATCTATAAACGTAATCCATCACATAAACAGAACCAAAGACAAAACCACGTGATTATCTCAATAGATGCACAGAAGGCCTTTAACAAAATTCAACAGCTCTTTATACTAAAAATTCTCAATAAACTAGGTATTGATAGAACGTATCTCAAAATAATAAAGGCTATTTACGACAAACCCACAGCCAATATCATACTGAATGGGCAAAAACTAAAAGCATTCCCTTTGAAAATTAGCACTAGACAAGAATGTCCTCCCTCACTACTCCTATTCAACATAGTATTGGAAGTTCTAGCCAGAGCAATTAGGAAAGAAAAAGAAATA
>CAUYLG010060729.1:0-88503 GCA_963573385.1 Cacajao melanocephalus | reverse complement strand
GTCTACTAACTCAAACATTAAAATGTTCTTGGGGCTGGGTGTGGTGATCATACCTATAATCTCATCACTTTATGAGGCCAAGGCAGTAGGAATGCTTGAGCCCAAGCATTCAAGACCAGCCTAGACAACATGGGAGAACTCTTCTCTACAAAAGATACAAAAATTAGCTGGGCATGGTGGTGCACACCTGTATCCTAGCACTTTGTGAGACTGAGGCAGGCTGATTGTTTGAGTACAGAAGTTTGAGACCAGCCTAGGCAGCATAGCAAAGCCCTGTCTCTACTGAAAAATACAAAAAGTAACTAGGTGTGATGATGCACACCTACAGTCCCAGCTACTTGGGAGGCCAAGGCAGGAGGATTACTTAACCCCAAGAGGCAGAGATTGCAGTGAGCCAAGGTCATTCCACTGTACTCAGCCTGAGTTGCAGAGTGAGACCCTGTTTCAAATTAAAAATAAATAAATATGTAATAAATTCCAGTTTCTATTTAAAAAAAAAAAGCTACCACATAAAGATTAGAGGAGCAGCAGCCAATAGATATCTAATGTAAGATACGAAAGCCAGATAAAAATATCACAGAAAACTTCAAACCAGTACCTCTTATGAATATAGACATAAAGATACTCAACAAAACCCTAGCAAAGCAAGTCTGGCAATATTAAAGAAGATTATATACTATGACCAAGTGGAATTTATTCTAGGAATACAAGGTTGATTTAACATCTGAAAATCAATTAAAATTAATGACTGGACAGGCACAGTGGCTCATGCCTGTAATCCCAACACTTTGGGAGGCCGAGACAGGCAGATCACGTGGTCGGGAGTTCAAGAGCAGCCTGACCAATATGGTGAAACCCCATCTCTACTAAAAATATGAAAATTAGCTGGGCGTGGTGGTGTGCACCTGTAGTCCCAGCTACTCGGGAGGCTGAAACAGGAGCATCGCTTGAGCCCGGGAGGCGGAGGTTGCAGTGAGCCAAGATCATGCCACTGCACTCCAGCCTGGGCAGCAGAGCAAGACTTCATCTCAAAATAAGAAAAGTAATGGCCAAGACCGCAATTACTTTTGTACCAACCTAATAATATACCATATAATAGAAAAAAGGAAAAAAACACATGATCATCTTATAGACTCAGAAGAAAACATTTTACAAAATTCAGTGCCCCTTCACGGTAAAAACACTCAACAAATTTGGAATAGAGGGGAACTTCTCAGCCTTTATGTAAATGGCATTTGTGAAAAACCACAGCTGGCCAGGTGTGGCGGCTCATGCCTGTTATCCTAACACCAAAAGACCAAAGCAGTAGGATCTCTTGAGACCAGAAGTTTGAGACCAAACTGGGCAACACAGTGAGACCCTGTCTCTAGAAAAATTGAAAAAAAAAAATCCTCAGCTATCATACTGGTAAAAGATGTGATTCCTCCTAAGATGAGGAACTAGACAAGGGTGCCTTCTCTTACTATGTCTCTAGAACAAGCAAGCATATTTAAAAAAAAAACAAAAAAAAAACTTTAGTATGTGAGTTGGTGGCTGTATGGTTCTATCCAGGGCAATTAGGTAAGAAAATGAAGTAGGCCAGGCATGGTGGCTTACTTCTGTATCTCAGCACTTTGGGAGGCTGAGGAGAGAGAATCGCTTGAGCTCAGGAGTTCAGGACCAGCCTGGGTTTGGGCAACATGGCAAAACCTTGTCTCTACAAAAAATACAAAAATTAGTTGGTTGTGGGGATGTGCTCCTGTAATCCCAGGTATTTGGGAGCCTGAAGTGAGAGGATTGCTTGAACCAGGGAGGCAGAGGTTGCAGTTAGCCAAGATTGCACCACTGCACTCCAGCCTCGGCAACAGAGTGAAACCTTGTCTCAAAAAAATAAAAATTTGGGTCTCTGTGGCTCAGGCCTGTAATCCCAGCACTTTGGGAAACCAAGGCAGGCAGATTGCTTGAGCTCAGCAGTTTGAGACCAGCCTGGGAAACATGGTAAAACCCTGTCTCTACAAAAGAAATATAAAAACTAGCCAGGCATGGTAACACACGACTATCGTCCCAGCTACTTGCGAGGCTGAGGTGGGAGGATAACTTACGCCCAGGAGGCAGAGTTTGCCATGAGCCATGATTGCGCCACTGCACTCCAGCCTGAGCAACAGAGTGAGACTAAAATAAAGAGAAAATGATTTGATCATGTTATTAAAATTGTGTGATACCTATCAATAGTCTTGATCATCATCAGTAACAGTTACGTTAACAGTAGTGGTGGTGTTTGTGAGATTGCTATTGATAGCTTAAAAGGACATTTGGTTGACCAGATTCAGCTCCTGAATATCCCTGCCTTCTTGGGAGGTGTTTTTGAAAGAATGGGACATTGTTTCTAAGTACCAAATCTTTTTGCAGAACCGCCTCTATCAGGCCATTCAGAGAGCTGATGACATCTTGGACCTGAAGTTCTGCATGGATGGAGTTCAGACTGCTTTGAGGAATGAAGATTATGAGCAAGCTGCAGCCCACATTCATCGCTACTTGTGCCTGGACAAGTCAGTCATTGAGCTGAGCCGACAGGGCAAAGAGGGTCAGCATCCCAAACTGTTGGTTTTTTGTTTAGTTAAAATCATCTGTAATCTGAAATAGGCAGACTTGACTAGTAAAAACATATCAGTTAGTAGGAAGTTTTCTTTTTTCTTTTTTGTTTGAGACAGAGTCTTGCTCTTGTCAGGATGGAGTGCACTGGCGCAATCTCGGCTCACTGCAACCTCCGCCTCCTGGGTTCAAGCGATTCTCCTGCCTCAGCCTCTTGAGTAGCTGGGATTACAGGCGCACACCACCACACCCAGCTAATGTTTTTTGTATTTTTAGTAGAGACAGGGTTTTACCATGTTGGACAGACTCATCTCAAACTCCTGATCTCTGGTAATCCGCCTGCCTCAGCCTCCCAAAGTACTGGGATTACAGGTATGAGCCACCATGCCCAGACAGGAAGTTTTTTTATCTGATGGTAGGCCGTACGTAGGTCCTGTACCATCCTGGGGCTAGTTTTTTTACAGTAGTGCCCCCTTATGTGTGGTTTCACTTTCTGCCATTTCAGTTACCTGCAGCCTCAGTTACTCATGGCCAACCTCAGTCCAAAAACATTAAGGAAAAAATTCCAGAAATAAACATCTTACTAGTTTTAAATTGGTTGCTGTTCTGAGGAGTGTGATAAAATCTTGTACCATCCTGTCTGTCTGTTCATCACAAGAAGGGTGAGTACAGTACAGTAAGATACTTTGAGAGGCCACATTTACATAACTTTTGTCATGGTATATTGTTATAATTATTCTATTTTATTATATATTATTGTTGTTAATCTCTTACTATGCCTAATTTACAAATTAAACTTTATCGTAGGTATGTACATATAGGAAAAAACTTAGTATATATTAGGTTCAGTATTGTCTGTGGTTTTGGGCATCCATAATGGTCTTGGAATGGATCTCCTACAGATTAGAGAGGACTACTGTATTCCCATTTTATGGAAAGGGAAACTGAATCCACTGATTCTCTGGCCAGTGGGTTCTTTGGCACTTGACCATATTGTCTACTTTTAAAATGAAATTCTTAGCCTGATGTTTTGGATCGTCCATGATCTTTACACATTCTGTCTTTCTAGCCTGTTGAATGGTGTTCACTTATGCATACATTCATTGTGCAAATATTTCTCAAGCTCCTCCATATGCCAAGGAACATGCTGCTTGCAATGCTCTGCAGATATTCTTTTCATCTTTCTGCCTTCTGTTACTTATTTCATTCCCTTTGCCTGGAATGTTTGTTCTGCCTGTGCAGGTATCAGAATCCTGCCCATCTTCGAGAGGTGGGATGTCACCTTCTCTAGGAAGCCTTTTCTGATTACTTTAACCAGAAATGTGACTTTTGGCACCTTTCTTCTGACACTTATTGTGTACTGTATTTCATCATCACTGTTTGTGCTCAAACTATTTCTTCTACTTGATCCTAACTTCTGTGATGGTAGGATCATGGCTGATTCATATTGTAATTATACGTATTGCTAGCACAGCAACTTACACATAGTAAGTGCTTATACATATTTGTTGGATGCATAGTATTACACAGACAAAGTGGCGTGGACCTGACACAGTACCATTCTTTACGTGAACTTTCATTTTCTGCCTGTTGAGCAGGGAGCATGATTGATGCCAACCTGAAATTGCTGCAGGAAGCTGAGCAACGTCTCAAAGCCATTGTAGCAGAGAAGTTTGCCATTGCCACCAAGGAAGGTGATCTGCCCCAGGTGGAGCGCTTCTTCAAGATCTTCCCATTGCTGGGTTTGCATGAGGAGGGATTAAGCAAGTTCTCAGAATACCTTTGCAAGCAGGTATGGACCCTGATTGCTTGGCAGGATAATTGTGTAACTCTCTGCCTGCAGGTTGGGGCACTTGATGGATCCAGTTTCTGTGGATACTTTATCTCTTCGGGATTGACTCCCCTTTCTGCCCTTGCTGTGTAGGCTGGCAAGACTGGATGCATGTGTTCATTCAGCACACCCGTTGCCAACCTACTGTGTACCAGGCATGGCCAAGACATCTGCCAATGCACTTTCATTTCCAACAGACAAAGTGAAAGCATACGAAATTAAAATGCAAGTTTTCTGACAAGTTTAATCACTCTTTTCAAGCTGTCAGTGAGGAACTGGCTTCTTTTAAGAGCAATTGGAATTCGTGGTTAGTGGTTTTCAATACCAAGCTTCAGTCTCAAAATAAGCCACATTGAGATGAAGGAGGTGACCGTATAAGGTTAAATCCTGATAAAGAAACAGGCTTTGGTCAAAGGCTCAAGGCTTCCCTACTCTCACCCCTTAGATGGAGAGAAGCAAGTCCAGCAGGCATTTGTGCAGAGAGTTGTTGGGTTTTGACTGATTGATTGATCAAGATGAGATCTTAGTCTGTTGCCCAGACTGGAGTGCAGTGGTACAGTCACAGCTCATTGCAGCCTCGACCTCCTAGGCTCAAGCAAATTCTCCCGCCTCAGCCTCCCAAGTAGCTGAGACTACAGGTACAAGCCACCATGCCTTGCTAATTTTTTGTTGTTGTTGTTGTTAGAAAAGGTCTCACTGTGTTGCCCAGGCTGGTCTCAAACTCCTGGCCTCAAGCTGTCTTCCTACCTCAGCCTCCCAAAATCCTGGACCTACCACCTCACTCAGCCATTTTTTACCTATATGTCTCTGTGTCTACTCCCCCTCACCAAAAATTCTGTATCAGACCATTATTCTGCTGTTAAGAAAAATGAGATTGTTCCCTAAGTGCTGACATGTGGCTTGTTAAACAGGGTACGTAACAATATGTTGTCATTCCTGTTTAAAATGAGGGAGTTAGCAGTCAAGATATATTTGTATAAGCATAGGATTTATTTTGGAAGGGTTAATAATGATCACCTCTGAAGAAAAAATTAAGAGACACAGGTTAGAGGAAGAACCACTTTTAACTGAACATTCCTTGTTCCCTTTGAATGTTTAAGTATGTGTTTTACTCATTCTAAAAAATTAATTAAAAACAAAATATAACTGCTCTATGGTACTTTTTTTTAATCAGTATACTTTGCCACCTGGGACCTAGAAATGGCTTCTACCTTTAATCCAGTAAAGATCCCT
This sequence comes from Cacajao melanocephalus, assembly GCA_963573385.1. NCBI lineage: Eukaryota > Metazoa > Chordata > Mammalia > Primates > Pitheciidae > Cacajao > Cacajao melanocephalus. The sequence goes on along the minus strand of CAUYLG010060729.1, from coordinate 82,868 downwards.
TCTGCAGTACCCAGGTTTTGTCCTGCTTGACAAACCGCTGTTAATGATAACATGCCAAGCATAATGGCTCACACCTGTAATTCCAACACTTTGGGAGGCTGAGGCAAGAGGATTACTTGAGACCAGAAGTTCAAGACCAGCCTGGGCAACATAGAAAAACCCCATCTCTACAGAAATTTTTTGAAAATTAGCCTGGCATGATGGCTCTTGCATGTAGTTCCAGCTACTCAGGAGGCTGAGGTGAGAGGATCAAGGCCACAGTGAACTATGACTTTGGCTCCCTTGTACTCCAGCCTAGGCAACAGAGTGAGACCCTGTCTCTTATTTTTAAAAATGATAGAAAGCTACACTTTGAGAAGATTGTTGAAACTGGGGACTCTCTCCCTTGGCTAATGGCAGTCCGTATTTTCCATGAGGAGGAAGTAATGGAAGAAGAGCTACCACCATGCCCACGTTCCTTGTCCTGCCTGAGGCTCAGACAGCCTATTGTCCCTCAAGGGAGTTTCCTCTGTGCTGCCTGGGCTTCCAAACATCAAGCGAAATGTTAAAAAAAAAAAAAAAAAAGCCAATGGGAGGCCTTTTTGGAAAACTGAAACATACCTGGTGTGAGGCTGGCCTTTCTGAGAAATGTATGTGGGTTTTCCCCTGTTTTAGGTGGCCAGTAAAGCTGAGGAGAATCTGCTCTTGGTGCTGGGGACAGACATGAGTGATCGGAGAGCTGCAGTCATCTTTGCAGATACACTTACGCTTCTGTTTGAAGGTGAGCCTCTTTCTCCACTCTAGAGAGACTAGAGACGTTTCTGTATGACACCTGCATCCTAGCCTTTCTTCTCATCCTTCTAGCCTGATGACTTTAATTTAATCGTGTAGTTTGCTATGTTTTAATTGGTTGGATAATTAAATAACTTCCAGATTCAGTGTCTTATTAGCAAAGATTAGAGTCTCTCCAGTATTCTGATCGTGCCTAATCCTGAAGCCCCAAACTCTCTAAGAATAAACTTAATCCTAAAATAAATAACTGGAAAGCAAGTGATGCTAATTTCCAAAGATGCTGCTGTAGAAAACAGTATCAATGTAACTTACCAAATTCCTGCTGGTGTACCAAGCACTGTGCATATTTAACATATTTGCTTAGCAACCCCTAGCGTTGACTAGGGCTATTTGTATTCATATCAGAAAGTGTAGTGGCCAAAAGGATTGAGCTAGACCCTGGTTTAGTCTCAGATGGGAGCAAGTTATAGGAAGAATACTTGGAATACAACCCTCTTGCTTCCTCCCTTCTAGGGATTGCCCGCATTGTGGAGACCCACCAACCAATAGTGGAGACCTATTATGGGCCAGGGAGACTCTATACCCTGATCAAATATCTGCAGGTGGAATGTGACAGACAGGTGGAGAAGGTGGTAGACAAGTTCATCAAACAAAGGGACTACCACCAGCAGGTGAGCAGGGGAAGCTACAGGTGGGGTTTGGTAGCAGTTTTAGCCAGGAACACTGAGTAGAATAAATTGGAAGGGAAAAAATGAAAAAGGTGCAAACGAGAAAAATAAATGCTGAGTGCAGACTGGCCTGCATCTTGGCCATTGCCAGCTTACTTTGGACTCAAGGTGTTGTTGAGTTAATGGTGGCCTCAGTTCAAGACTGAGAAGGAAATAAAAGGGGCATCCTGAAAGGAACACAACAGAAGTGGTAGACCAATTCTCTATCACAAAATGTGCACCATTGCCCTCTGGTGATATAATGACAATTCTATTACTTGAGGTAGTATTAACTGTCCAAGTAATTGTCTCCAATTTCCCCTTCATTCCTTAGATGTTAAAGATAACGTTTGCTTTTCAGAACTTTATTTTTTCCTTCCTTTGAGCAGAGAAAGTAAAAGTAGGACATAAAAATAGCAGTGGCCTCATACAGTTGTATTTCTAGAACTCCAGACTAGGAGACTGTAGACAGTAGTCTACTCGAACACCATTAGTATGACTTTTAAGCACAGTAATAGAGGTGAGTATTATTAGCATCCAACCCAAAAACAAATCTTTGGCCTGTCATCCTGAAAGACCACTGCTGGCTTGAAGGAAAGGTAAGCCTAGTAAGGAAACTAAACCTAAACATTCTTGTATGCCAAAAGTTTGAAGTGACTAGCAAGAGGCCAGTAGATGGTGGGGTGGGGAAGAGTATTCTCATTCCTGTGGAGAAGAGTATTCTCATTCCTGTGGTATATTGCAGTTCCGGCATGTTCAGAACAACTTGATGAGAAATTCTACAACAGAAAAAATCGAACCAAGGTAATAATCTCTCTCTCTTCTTCAGCCCACAGGAGTTTGAATTGGTAATCATGTATGATTCAGACTACTGTGTTACAATGTAGTCTATGTTTTTAAAATATTTTATCAATTACTCTTATTTTTCAGTGGAATGTATCATATGAACAAAAGTATATATAAATTAAATGTGTAATAAGTCATAATCAGTACAGTCACATGTCATTTAATGACTAGAATACTTTTTTTTGAGGCAGAGTCTCACTCTGTCACCCAGGCTAGATTGCAGTAGTGTGATCTTGGCTCACTACAGCCTCTGTCTCCCAGTTTCAAGCAATTCTCCTGCCTCAGCCTCCCAGGAATCTGGGACTACAGGCATGTACCACCACTCCCAGCTAATTTTTTGTATTTTTTAGTAGAAACAGGGTTTTGCCATGTTGGCGAGGCTGATCTCAAACTCCTGACCTCAGGTGATCCACCTCAGCCTCCCAAAGTGCTGGTGTTACAGGCATGAGCCACCACACCCCACCAACAACTGCAATACATTCTGAGAAACGTCATTAGGCAATTTTCATTGTGTGAATATCACAGGGTGTACTTAGCCTACTACACCCCTAGGCTATATGGTACAACCTATTGTTCCTAGGCTATAAACCTGAATGGCATATTGTTGTACTGACTACTTTAGGCAATTGTAACACAATGGTAAATATTTGTGTATCTAAACATGGAAAAGGTACAGTGAAAATACAGTATTATATTATGGGACCACTATTGTGTATATAGATACAGTTTTGGGGGGGTTTTTTGTTTTTGTTTTTGTTTTGAGATAAGGTCTTGCTTTGTAGCCCAGGCTGGAGTGCAGTGCAGTGGGATCCTGGTTCACTGCAGCCTCGACCTCCTAGGCTCAAGCAATCCTTCCACCTTGGCCTCCCAGGTAGCTGGGACCATATGTGTACACCACCACGATGGGCTAATTTTTGTATTTTTTTTTTTTTTGTAGAGACAAGGTTTTGCCATGTTGCCTAGGCTAATCTCGACCTCCTGGGCTTAGGTGATCCTCTCACCTCCCAAAGTCTTCCCAAATTGCTGGGATTATAGGCGTGAGCCACCATGCCCAGCCCAGCAGTTCATTTTTGACCAAAATGTTCTTATGTAGCATGACTACACTTTTGAAGCCCCCAGAGTGACTCTCCTCTTTCGCTCCTGCAAAGGTAACTACTATCCTAAAATTTTAAACTTTTCCTCTTTTTTTTTTTTTTTTTTTTTTTTTTAGAAACAGGGGCGGTTTCCTAGGCTGGAGTGGTACAGTGGCACAAACACAGCTCACTGCAACCACCAACCTCGTGGACTCAGGTGATCCTATGACCTCAGCCTCCTGAGTAGCTAGGATTACAGTCACCACTCCCAGCTCAATTTTTTTATTTTTTATAGAGATGAGGGCTTGCCATGTTGCCCAGGCTGGTCTTAAACCTCTCACCTCAAGTGATCCTCCAGCCTCGGCCTCCCAAAGCACTGGAATTACAGGTGTGAGCCACTGTAATCCAGCCAAACTTTTACTTTTTTTATAATAAAAATAATTTATGCTTGTTAAAAGAAAATCCAAATTTAAAATGTATTCATTCAATCAACAAAGTTTTACTGAGTACACATTTGGGCCAGATACTGGTCTTTGATATGGCAGCAAGCAAAGTGAGCAAACAAACATAATTCTGTCTTCGTGGCACCTATGGTCTATGAAGTAAACAGATAATAACCGTAGCTAACACGTGTAGTATCAACTATACGCCAGACACTGTTCTAAACACTTGACAAATTTAAATCATTTAATCCAAGGTTTCTTAACCTCTGCACTAACAGCATTTTGACTGGATAATTTAAAAAAAAAAAAAAAAAACAGAGTCTCACTCCATCACCCAGGCTGGAGTGCAGTGGCACAATTTCAGCTCACTGCAACCTCCACCTCCCAGGATCAAGCAGTTCTCGTGCCTCAGCCTCCTGCATAGCTGGGATTATCAGCACTCACCACTACACCTGGCTAATTTTAGTAGAGAGAGGGGTTCACCATGTTGGCCAGGCTGGTCTCAAACTCCTGACCTCAGGTGACCTGCCCGCCTCAGCCTCCCAAAGTACTGGTATTACAGGCATAAACCACTGTGCCTGACCTTGACTGGATTATTTTTTGTTAGCAGGGACTGTTCTATGCATTATATAAAACAGCATAGAAGCATCCCTGGCCTCTATCCACTGGATGCTAAAAGACCCCAGCAGGGTATGGGTAGGGGAATGAGGGAGCTGGGAATAAAATGCCCTCAGTAGAAAATCACTGCTTTAATCCATAAACATTTTACAGATGAAGAAACTGAAGCCTGAAGAGGTCAAATGACTTGCCCAGGGTCATGCAGCTAGAAAATGGCAGAGTGAGAAATGGAGTCCAAGCAGTCTGACGCTAGAGTGGTTGCCGTCAGCCACTGTGATACACTAAGTGTAGGGTGTAGGAGAGCATGTCATAAAGGCATGTAGCCTAATCTGGGAAAGTTGAAGAAAGAATTCCTAAGGAAATGACCTTAGATCTGAGACCTTAAGAGTAAGTAGGAGTACGATGTGAGAAATGTTCCAGATAGTGCAAGGAAAGCACGTGCAAAGCTCATGGATATTTTAAAAACTAAAAGGCCAGTGTAGCTGAAGTGCAAAGAGTAGGGGAGAGCCTGAAATGGTGGATATGGAGAGATCGTTAGAGTCAGGCTGTTCAGAGTCTTATATTCTGAGAGCAATGGAAACTATACGGTATGACCAGATTTATGTTCGTGACGATCTCTTGGGGCCAGGTGCCAAGGTAGCCCCTGCCTGTAGTCCTAGCACTTTAGGAGGCTGAGTTGGGCAGATCACTTGAGCCCAGGAGTTTGAGACCAGCCTGGACAACATGGGGAAACCAGTCTCTATCAAAAATACAGAAATTATACAAACCACAGTGCTTCAAAAATTTTTTTTAAATACAAAAATTGGAAAAAAAAAAAAAGGTTTTGGTGAGGTTCCGCCATTTCTTCTGTCCTCGGTCTCTGCGCCTTTCGCAGAGCTTCCAGCGGCGCTATGTTGGGCCAGAGCGTCCGGAGGTTCACAACCTCTGCGGTCCATAGGAGCCACTGTGAGGAGGGTCCTGGAAAGAATTTGCCATTTTCAGCAGAAAACAAGTGGAGGTTACTAGCCATGATGTATTTGTACTTTGGATCTGCATTTGCTACACCCTTCTTAATATTAAGACACCAACTGCTTAAAAAATAAGGATGTTTCAGCTTACCCATTTAACAGATATGAAGAGCATTTTAAGAGGTGCAGTCTCTGGAAAATGGATCAAACTCACATGGCATACTAGATATGTGTGTAAATAAACTTATGACATGAATGTTTAATGCCTCTTTTCTGAAATAGGGAATGTAATAATTGACCATTTGCCTACTTTATTATTGGGATAATATTCAAGTATTACTCTTTGTGATTTAGATTATTTAATAGTGTTAAACTGAGTGTTATATTAAGGGAAATACAAATTGATCTTAAAAAAAAAATACAAAAATTAGTTGGGCATGGTGGCACACTCCCATAATCCCAGCTACTTGGGAGGGTGAGGTGGGAGGATTGCCTGATCCCAGGGAAATTTAGCCTGCAGTGATCTATGATTGTGCCACTGTACTCCAGCCTAGGAGAGAGAGGGTGACCCTATCTCAGAAAAAGAAAAAGAGAGAGGAAAGGAAGGAAGGTTGGAGGGAGGAAGGGAAAAGAAAAGATCTCTTAGACTTTAGTGTGCAAAGGAAGTTAATTTTTTTATATCTTGTGAGGTAAGGGTTCAACTTGATTCTTTTTCATATGGATCTCAGTTATCCTAGCACAATTTGCTGAAAAGACCCTTCATTCTTTATTGAATTGTCCCAGTACTCATTGAAAATCAGTCAATCATCTGGACTTATAATTCTGTTCCAGTAATCCATATATCTATCCATATGCCAGTACCACATAGTCTTGATTGCTGTGGCTTTGTAGTTAGTTTTGAAATCAGGAAGTGAGATTCCTCCAACTTTGTTTTTTTCAAGATTATTTTGGCTATTTATCTGGATAAATGAATGGGTGTAGGGCACAGTTTAACGGTATTTCCTAACATTCTGCCAGGGCTAAATTAGAGATTGGGGAGTTTTCTTTCACATGAGCCATAGATAATCTTTATTCAAATCACAAAAGAAGCCAGGTGCTGTGGCTCATGCCCATAATCCCAGCACTTTAAGAGGATCAGGCCAGGCATTCGAGACCAGCCTAGTCAACATGGTGAAACCCCATCTCAACTAAAAATACAAAAATCAGCCAGGCATGGTGGCACACACCTATAATCCCAGCTACTCATATGGCTGAGGCATGAGAACCACTTGAACCTGGAGGCAGAGGTTGCAGTGAGCCGAGATTGTACCGCTGCACTCCAGCCTGGGCAACAGAGCAAGACTCTGTCTCAAAAAGAAAACACACCTCCCAACCTTTTATTTAGCTCTGGCAGAATTTTAGGGGATAATTTAGGTGAAAGAGGTATTTATGGAGAATGTGGTTGACAGCTATCTCTGATTCTAATTAGGCCAGCAGAGCCAGGAGGGCCATTGGCAGAGCCAATCCTTATGGGCCCAGTGGGGAGGGGGAATTTGGGACTCTGTTTGCCCCCTAGCTCTGTGTCTAAGGGAATCCACTGTCCTCCTGTTCCTTCTGCTCCATGTGTCTCAGAGAACTGGACCCCATCCTGACTGAGGTCACCCTGATGAATGCCCGCAGTGAGCTGTACTTACGCTTCCTCAGGAAGAGGATTAGCTCTGATTTTGAGGTGGGGGACTCCATGGCCTCAGAAGAAATAAAGCAAGGTAAAAATATTTCTCCTATTTTTTGGGAGGGTTGAGATATAATTGGCAGTTTTTCATAATGGTTAAGCCACAGATCTCTTATTAAGGAAACAAATAGGACTTATTAGCCCCTGGTGGTCTGTAGGCAAATTGACTCCCAGGAGGAAATCTAAATTTACTGGATTTTAGAATTAGACTAGATCTTTGAGGCCATCTAATCATTTTACAGATGAGAACATTGATTCCCTATTTTAAATTTCATGGGATATAAATTATACTTCACTAAGGTGGGATTTTTTGTTTTTTTTTTCAAAAAAAAAAAGAATATGTAGGCCAGGTGCAGTGGCTCACATCTGTAATCCCAGTACTTTGGGAAACCGAGGTGGGTGGATCACCTGAGATTAGGAGTTTGAGGCCAGCCTGACCAATATGGTGAAGCCCTATCTTTCCTAAAAATACGAAAATTAGCCAAGCATGGTGCCATGTGCCTGTAGTCCCAGCTGCTTGAGAGGCTGAGACAGGAGAACTGCTTGAACCCTGGGGGGCAAAGGTTGCAGTGAACCGAGATCGCACCCCTGCACTCCAGCCTGGTTGACAGCAAGACTCTGTTTAAAAAAAAAGAATATATAATATATAGGAATCCTCTCATCCCTTCTCAGTCTCCCAGTTCCCCCAGTCACAATTTTTCAAGGAATAATTGACATTGATAAGGGAGCTGTGTGTAGTGTGTGTAGTGGCTCACACGTCCCAACACCTTGGGAGGCTGAGGCGGGAGAATCGCTTGAGCTCAAGAGTTCAAGACCTGCCTGAGCAGTATGTCAAAACTCTGTCACTATATTAAAAGATAAAAATTTTGGCTGGGTGTGGTGGCTCATGCATAATTCCAGCACTTTGAGAGGCTGAGGAGGAAAGATCACTTGAGCCCAGGTGTTCAAGACCAACCTTGTCAACATAGTGAGTCCCCATCTCTAAAAAATTAAATTAAAAATAAAAGATAAACATTTTTAAATTTTTTTAAAAAGGTATACCAGAGTCCAGTTTCATTTACAGATTGACTCTCTACGTTTTTAAGATAACCATTTAATTCCTGCTGGCTACTAAAGCAAGAGTTAAAAAAGAAAAAAAAAAAATTCTGCTGGGCAGATACTTGCAGGGTTCTTTGGATTGGGGACCTGAGACCCACCCAGCATCTTTGGCATTCTGCATGGCTTGTGCCAATAATCCATGGCCAGGGAGTTACAGAATCAGTATATGAAGGAGATTGTGTGCTCATTTGGAGTTTGCTTGTCGATGTCAATGATGACTATCACTGTTGAGAGCTGTGCCCTCCATACATAGCCATTCATGAATTGAAATTCAAATTCAAATTTAATTACAATTAAATAAAATTTTAAATTCATCTTTCTCACCTGGATTCTGGGGAAAAAAATTTTAGTAAAAAAATTAAAATATTTATTTCCTCAGTTCAATTCATCACATTTCAAGTGCTCAATCACTACCATGGCTAGTGGCTATTATATCAGACAACAGATATGGAATATTTTCTTTTTTGTTGTTGTTTGTTTATTTTTTGTAGAGACAGAGTATTGCTATGTTGCCCAGGCTCTTCTCAAACTGCTGGACCCAAGTGATCCTCCCACCTTGGCCTCCCAAAGTGCTGGCATTACAGGTGTGAGCCACCACACCTGACCAGAATATTTTTACTATCACAGAAATTCTGCTGGACAATACTGGTGTAAAGAATGAAGTAATCTATATCCAATATATTTTTGTCTTTGCCATGGAAACTTACATCTTTTGACTCCTATTAACCCTAAAGGAATAAAAGGAGTAAAAAGTTATTTGTACAAAAGTATTCACTATAATCTCCAATATTGTGATCTTCTGTTATCTCCAGTAATGGCAAAACGTTTGGCAATAACCAGGTATCTAAAAATAGAGTGGTTATTTTTCTCAATTTCACATAAAACAACAAAAAAGTTAAAAATAAAAGTAGTTTTTAAAATGTGGATTATGTACCTGATGAAATCCCATAGTGATAAAAAATTAGTAAGGTAGGTGGAAACACGGAAAATATTTATGATATAATTTTTTAAAGCAGAATACAAAATTGCTATCTGTATCATGATTATAAGTGTGTAAAATATGTACATATTTGGAATAAAGACTAGAAAGACCTGAAAAAATGAAAAAAGTTACTGTGTTTCCCTTGAAGAAGAAAAAGTGAGTATTCCTTTCTTCGCTGTCCCCTAGAGCACCAAAAGTGTCTGGACAAACTCCTCAATAACTGCCTTTTGAGCTGTACCATGCAGGAGCTGATTGGCTTATATATTACCATGGAGGAGTACTTCATGAGGGAGACTGTCAATAAGGTAGGACATAGGACGCATCTCTTGGAAATGGGGCTTCAGGTCTAAGAAGCCAGGCTGAAGGAAATGGCTGAGGCATGTCATATTTCTTGGTCCTGCTTTGAGAATACTCTTGCATGCAGATTGAGTGGTACCACTTTGTATGGTTAGAGAGCATCTTTGGAGTCGTTGTGCTCTTTGTATACCTAGTTAGGACTTCTTCCCCAAGAATTACAAAAGAACAGCTCAGCTCAGCTCTTCAGGGAACCCACTTGTTCCCCACCTCCCTGAAGGTATGTGGGTAAGGAACTTCAGGGAAGTAGGGCCTCTGCAGATGTCTTACACCTCAAGTAATGGATCTCCACAAGACTAAGGCCCAAAATATTTAATTTCTTCACCTAGTGATCAATAGGGAAGTGAGCTATTTTGACAAGGAGGATGCACGCCAATCTGACCAGAACATGCCATGTTGGGAGAAACATAGACAAGGTACAGGAAAGGGAGCAGAGCTAGGGCCAGTGTACCCGGAATCATCAAGAATGTGACATGTAGAACTGGGACCCTCAGTGTCGGCTTTGCCTTTTGGGTAGGCTGTGGCTCTGGACACCTATGAGAAGGGCCAGTTGACATCCAGCATGGTGGATGATGTCTTCTACATTGTTAAGAAGTGCATTGGGCGGGCTCTGTCCAGCTCTAGCATCGACTGTCTCTGTGCCATGATCAACCTCGCCACCACAGAGCTGGAGTCTGACTTCAGGTACAGTTGACTCCCTTTCTCCTTTCTACGCAGAAAGGCCCTTGTTGATTCCTGAGGCCTGTTTGTTTCTGCCCTTTCTCCTCATGATTCTAGCTCAGTTCTATATAGGACATAAGCTCCTGTCCCTAAAACAGTATCCTTGGCTCCAGGAAGCTGTTGATCAGCCAGATATCTTGTGGGCCAAATTTCTGTTCTCTGGACTAGACTGAAGGGGCTATGAGCCCTTAGATGTAGGAAAGACAACAGGCAGTTCAGATGAAAGCAGTAGTTGTAATAGGTACCATTGCTGCAGGCCCAGCACTATGCTATTCTCCTCCTCTTTTGAGGTTCTACTAACAACCCTATGAGGTAGGACAATACTGCTGGACAATACTGGTGTAAAGAATGAAGTAATCTATATCCAGTATATTTTTGTCTTTGCCATGGAAACTTACATCTTTTGACTCCTATTAATTAATCCTAAAGGAATAAAAGAAAAGGAGTAAAAAGTTATTTGTACAAAAGTATTCACTATAATCTCCAATATTGTGATCTTCTGTTATCTCCAGTAATGGCAAAACGTTTGGCAATAACCAGGTGTCTAAAAATAGAGTGGTTAGCTCTGTTTTATAGATGAGGAAACTGGGCTTTAGGGAGATTCCATCCTCGTCAAAGATCCACCACTTAGGAGTAAGAGGTGGAATTCAGAGCTGAGTGACTCAAAACCTGTTCTCAATTCCTACGTAGTACTGCCTTCACTAAGCCTCATGGCTTTGTTTGTTGGAGTGCAGTGGTGATGACTAAAAGCCTCATAAGCAGTAGAGATTGGCCAGTCTCCTCTGTATGTTCTTGGCACATCAGTGTCCTTGAGTGGGTGCTGGTCACTTTCATACCCGGGCTCCTCAGGCCTCCTACAGTGGTCTCAAGGACTGGTTATTCCCCCTAAAAGAGTACGTTGTGCTGCTGGGTCAGGGTGGTTCTCCAGGACACTGGCCCTTCTGTCCTGGAGAACAAGTTGATTAATGTCAATCCCTCTATGCCTTCCTGCCCCCCAGGGATGTTCTGTGCAGCAAGCTGCGGATGGGCTTCCCGGCGACCACCTTCCAGGACATCCAGCGCGGGGTGACAAGTGCTGTGAACATCATGCACAGCAGCCTCCAGCAGGGCAAATTTGACACAAAAGGCATCGAGAGTACTGATGAAGCGAAGCTGTCCTTCCTGGTAGGTAGCCCACAGCTCATGAGCTGGGTTGGTTTATCTTGAGAGATTACGCTATGACTGCTAAGCCACAGTATAATAGGCCTCTAGCTAGGGACTTTTCCTCCAGTGTCTACATAGAAGGAAAACTCTTCCTTTAAGGAAAGTTCCTCCTAGAAGGTTCTGAAACCATTTCTTATTCAGGGACATATTCTGAGCAGCCTGAGCTAGGATAGAGGCTGGGCTGCCCAGCTGTCACCTAGCATTCTTTCCCCAGAACACTGCCCAGCTGCTCGGGAGCCTACTGAGTGTCAAGCTTGGCTTGCATCTGCTGCAGAACCAACAGCACCATCTGTCCCAGGCCACCAGACTGCTTCTCTGAGCAGAAGCCTGCAGCATGAGTGGGCGCCAGTCCTCTGGGCCTGCCAGCATTGCTCTACTAGCACATCTTAGGCTTTCAACTTCCTCTGGAAAGAAGGCCTTATTAAAGCCCTTTGCTACCCAGAATGACAGATGTGATAAAGCAGCAAGTCTTACTATTGTGTGACAGCTTGGAAAGGAGAAGCATGGAAGGACAAAAAGCTATGTATACAGCAACAGCCAGTTTATGGTGAGCCAGAGAGAACATAAATGAGTCCTAAGTTCAGGATCAGCCCTCTCTGGCTCATGCTGTCTTAGCATGCACAGGAGTGGCACAGACCAAGGTCCATGCTGCTCCATCCCCCACATTAACCACATTTTGAGTCTTGACTCTTGAGGCTCAGAGCCTAAAAGAAACATCTAGTAGCAGAACTGTAAATCTGTAGTCCACGGGTGGGGTTGGATGCAAAAATGTGCACATGGGTTTTCCGGATACAGGGTTCTTTGCTTTTATAAGTTTATTTTTTTTTTTTTTTTTTTTTTTTTTGAGATAGAGCCTCACTCTTGTTGCCCAAGCTGGAGTGCAATGGTATGGTCTTAGCTCACTGTAACCTCCACCTCCCGGGTTCAAGCGATTCTCCTGCTTCAGCCTGCTGAGTAACTGGGATTACAGGCATGCACTGCCACACCTGGTTAATTTTTATTTTATTTTATTTTTTTGAGACGGAGTCCGTTCTGTCACCCGAGCTGGAATGCAATGGCATGATCTCAGCTCAATACAGTCTCTGCCTCCTGGTTCAAGTGATTCTCCTGCCTCAGCCTCCTGAGTAGCTGGGACTACAGGCGCACGCCACCACACCCAGCTAATTTTTTGTATTTTTAGTAGAGACGGGGTTTCACCATGCTAGCCAGGATGGTCTCGAACTTCTGAGCTCAGGTGATCCACCCACCTCAGCCTCCCAAAGTGCTGGGATTACAGGCATGAGCCATCGCGCCTGGCCTAATTTTTGTATTTTTAGTAGAGATGGTGTTTTGTCATGTTGGCCAGGCTGGTCTCAAACTCCTGACCTCAAATGATCCACCTGCTTTAGTGCTGGGATTACAGGCGTGAGCCACTACACCCAGCTATCAGATTCTTAAAAGGGTCTGTGACCTCCAAAGGAGTTCAGAGTTGTTACTTTCAGAGACAGAAGCCTAAACCTGCTAATACCTGCCAACCCCTATGCAGAGGAACCCATAGTAACTGGTTATCAGACAGATCCAATACAAAAGCTATTTAGGCAGCCCCACTCTCTTCCTGTCAGAGAAAATATTTGCCCTGGGCATGGTTTCTGTCAATCAAGGATATGCTTGCTACCAAAAATAGGTCAGCTCCAAAGAACTGTTGCCTGTGAAATTTGTTACCTTTGGAGAACTTTGCCAAAATGCCTAGCAACCAGCATCAAATGATCGTGAACCGACTTAAGTTTTTTATCTTGTTTGTATTCTTTCCATTTTTTTACAGAACTTACTTTCATTGCTGTGCTCAGAAATAATTATTGGCTCCTTGCTGCCTGCCACATCAAAGCTAGATTTCTTCGTTTAAGCCTCCTAAATCTAACCCATCCCACCTTTCCAGTTCTGTGTTCCACTGTTTGACTACGCGTCTCCAAAACCGGCCAGTGCATGCTTGCTCTGTGAGGACCTCCCATTAACACAGTTTCATTGTTTCAGGCCCCACAAGATAAGACCAAAAAGAAAGGCAATGCTAAATGCTTGGTGACAGGTTTCTGGTTTTCCTGACACCATGTATTTAAAATGTCATCACTCCCATTTCAGGGCCTATTTTTTATGTCACCTTGATTCATTTGGCTGTCAGGATGAATTCCCCAGCCATACTGATATCATGCACTGTGGGCAGGGAATAAGCCCAGTGAATCCATGCTTACTAGGGCTGTCAGTACAAGGGAAACTTTGAAATCAATACCATTTGAACTCGAATGCATAAGTCAGTTATGACAATTATTCCTGGTGTTCTTAAGTGCCTTGGAAACACTTATGTTATGGCCTTCATCCTTCAGCTGTTATGACAGGAGTTATTTGGAAACTTACATTATCAGCCTTTTGTTGTGGTGTATTAAAGAAAGACCTTTAGGCTTATCTGTCCACAGAGTAGCCTGAGCAGCACTGTCAGCATCGTAACTTTCAGCATTGACTGTAGGACACTGACAAGGGAAACACTCTGGAGAAGATGAGAGGGATTTCCTAATCGCAGTCCCTGGGGTTCTGAGATCCTCCTTTTACCCTGAAATCCTGAAGCTCCTGACTCATGTCTCGAAGACTGGCTCCTCCTTACCTCAACCCTGCCTTGCTGATCATGCCACCAGCACACCAGTTCGCAGGCAGTGGGATCCCCAGGCCCTCTAATTCCTCCCACACGTGGCCTCTAGATGAGTATTCCCAAACCACAGTTGTGCTCATGTGGCATTGACTGCTTTAAGAATCCTCAGTGCCAGCCCACAGGACACAAAGGTAACTCTGCAGCAGAGCACCCAAGTCCCCATCAGGCTCTGCCCCCACAGCTCTATGTCCTGCCACCTCCCTGCACGTGTCTATGAATTGACTGCTATCTCCCAGATACCTTTTTGGGTTTTCTGCCATTCTGCATTTGCCTGTATTATCCCCTTTCCAGAATATGTTCATTCACTCGCTTCCTGATTCCACAAATATTTATTGAGAAACGTCTGTATATCAGGCACTGTTCTGGATTCTAGAGCTACAGGTGGCTATTGAAATTTACATTGAAATTAAAAATCCACTTCATGAGTTGCACTAGCTATGCTTCGGGTGCCCAATAGCCACACATGTCTGGGGGCTACCATACCAGACAGTGCAGTTAGAATATTTCCATCATCTGGAAAGGTAGACAGTGCTGTCTGTACAGAGATGCAGTGATGAAGAAAACAGGCCAGATCTGTGCAGACAAGAAACAGATAAACCAGAGATTGTCGGGAAATCCTAAGGACTGTTAAGAAAATATCGAATAGGGCCAGGCACAGTGACATGTGCCTGTGGTCCCAGCTACTCCAGAGGCTGAGGCTGGAGGATCGCTTGAGTCCAGGAGTTCTGGGCTGCACTGTGCTATGCTGATTGGGTGTCTGCACTGTTTGGCATCAATAAGGTGACCTCCCGGGAGTGGGGGACCACCAGGTTGCCTAAGGAGGGGTGAACCTGCCCAGGTCAGAAGCAGAACAGGTCAAAACTCCTGTGCTGATCAGTAGTGGGATCGTGCCTGCGAATAGCCACTGCACTCTAGCCTGGACAACATAGCGAGACCCCGTCTCTTTTTAAAAAAAGAAAAGAAAAAGAAAAATACAATAGTGAGCAAGAGAGAGGCTGATGGGGTGGAGAAATGTTCTCACTTTCATCTCCTGTCAGAATTATGTTCCACTCTTTTTTTTTTTTTAATTCAGTCTCCATAGAGACTGTCAAAAATTGCCAATGCCAACAATATTGTAAGTCGTCATGGTGGGGTATTGGGAAAAGTTTTCAATTAGCAATAATCGTGCCTCGGATAAACCTCATTGGCTACAATACTGCCACTGCGCAAAGCTTATGTTCCACTCCTTTATGTTAATTCAGCTCGGCTACCACCTCTGCCATGGAATCTTCCTTGGATTCCTCACACGGAAACAATTTGTTCTTTCCTCCGAATGGCCAGAGCAATTAGTGCCTTAATACTTTTGCCCCATGCTACTTTCTTTTTTACTGGAGACAGAGTTTCACTCATGTTGCCCTGGCTGGAATGCAATGGCGCAATCTCAGCTTATTGCAACCTCTGCCTCGCAGGGTCAAGCAATTCTCCTGTCTCAGCCTCCCAAGTAGCTGGGATTACAGGCACCTGCCACCGCACCTGGCTGATTTTTATATTTTTAGTAGAGTTGGGATTTCACCACATTGGCCAGGCTGGTCTCGAACTCCTGACCTCAGATGATCTGCCCGCCTCAACCTCCCAAAGTGCTGGGATTACAGGTGTGAGCCGCTGTGCCCGTGCTACTTTTATCATTGGTATTTCTGTACCCAGTCTATAAGGCAGTTGAGTTATGAAAGAAGTCGTCTTTGGACCAGAGTAGGGAGATCAGAATTCTTTTTTTTAGTTTATTGGTGTGTTATAAGGATGTTATCTGAGATACAGATGAAGAGATGAATAGGGCGAATTATGGGGGAAGGGGTGTGGAACTTCCGTGCCCTCCCGGGGTGGCCACTCTCCAGGAATCTCCACCTGTTTAGCTCTATCTGGAAGCTCAGAGACGTGAATTCTAAGCCTGGCTCCAGCTTTGTGCCCTTGTCACTCTGAGTGTCTGTCCCTTATCCTGCTTTATTATTCTTCCTGGCATTATATAATGCATGTGTTTACTATCTGGGTTCCTTGCTGGAATGTTAGCCCTGTGAGGGCAGACCATGTCTGTTTTGTTAATTGCTTTCTCTCAGTGCCTAGAACCATGCCTGGCACATCCAGGTGCTCAGTAAATATTTGCTAAATCAGTTGCTGTCTGATCTTGATGTACTTTTTTTTTTTTTTTTTTTGAGACAGAGTCTCGCTCTGTTCCCCAGGCTGGAGTCCTGTGACGCGATCTTGGCTCACTGCAACCTCTGCTTCCTGGGTTCAAGCGATTCTCCTGCCTCAGCCTCCCAAGTAGCTGGGACTGCAGGTGTGCACCACCATGCCTGGCTAATTTTTTTGTATTTTTAGTAGAGACAGGGTTTCGCCACGTTGGCCAGGCTGGTCTTGAACACCTGACCTCATGTGATCCACCCGCCTTGGCCTCCCAAAGTACTGGGATTATAGATATGAGCCACCGCACCTGGCCAAATCATTTTGCCTTCTGAAGAAATGAGGAGTCTCATTTCCTCCCATGCACTGGGCTTGATAATGCTTGTTCTGTGGGGGGTATTTGGCAGACTCCATGAGATAAAGAATGAGAAAATGCCTCATAGGTGGCAGGCTCTCTAGAAGTTTTTCTTTAATGAATGTCAGGCTTTGTATCACTGATCTGGGGCTTGGCCATTTGGAGCCTCAGAACTTATCCCAGACCCGTATGCCTGAGTCATTTCTGATCTGTAGGTAACAGTACAAAAAGACCTAAAGACCATGGCTTTAGGCTCCCTGGCATCAGGCAACCAGAAAGGGCAAGCCTGATTCCCCATTCTGCCTGATCCTAGACCTGAGTGTCCTGCCTGACGCAGGGGTGTGGCCTTTCATTAGCCGAAGTCTGAACTCCAGCCAGTCCTTCTCTAATCCTCATGGAGCGCAGCTGTCAGCCAGTCTGGCAATGGAGTGGGTAGCAGGCACCGTCAGCAGGAAGTCACGTTCTTCCTTCCTCATCTCCCAGGTAACTTTGAACAATGTGGAAGTCTGCAGTGAAAATATCTCCACTCTGAAGAAGACACTGGAGGTACAAGGGAAATTGCCTATCAGCAGTCAGCAGCCACCTCTTCCCATGTTGAGAGAGAACCCTGTACAGACATCCTGGTGAAGACACTCATCCTGGTGACATTGAGCCACACTTGAGGGAATTCCTTGGTGACTGACATGATAGCAAGGCATCCTTAGACCAGTGGGAAAAGCTTAGGAGTTGGAAGATCAGAATTCAGAGTAGATCTTCCAGGCTGGGCATGGTGGCTCACACTTGTAATCTCAGCACTTTGGGAAGCCAAGGCAAGCAGATCACTTGAGGTCAGGAGTTTGAGACCAGCCTAGCTAACATGGTGAAACCCCATCTCTACTAAAAATATGAAAATTAGCTGGGTGTGGTGGCAGATACCTGTAATCCCAGATACTCAGGAAGCTGAGGCAGGAGAAACAATTGAACCCGGGAGGTAGAGGTTGCAGTGAGCCGATATCGTGCCACTGCACTCCAGCCTGGGCAACAGAGCAAGACTTTGTCCCAAAAAAAAAAAAAAAATTATTATCTCCCAGCACATAGCTGGCGTGTCACTTTGGACAAGTCCCTTAACCCTCTGAGCCTCAGTTTTCTCGTCTATGAAATGAAATACATAACTTCATCCTGCCCTAGTTTGAGTTTCTTGGCTGGGCTAATGAAAAAACAGAATTGAGGCCAAGTTGCTTACACCTATAAGCTCAAAATTTTGGGAGGCCAAGGCAGGAAGATCACTTGAGGCCAGGAGTTTGAGACCAGCCTGGGCAATGTAGTGAGACCTTGTCTCTACAAAAAATAAATTTTTTAAATCAGGATCAAAAGCACCTTATAAAAATGACAAATCCCTGTATAAATATAGGAGATTAAGATAATGGTTGCCAAATCCTATATAAAGCTGGTAGCTATTATTTTTTAGAGGAAGGCAGCAAAGTGTAGTGGAAATTGCTTGGGCTTTGAAGCCAGACACCCCAAGTTCAAATCTCCACTTGACCACTACCCAGCAAAAGTTTTCTGTAACCTCCCTGAGCCTCAGTCTCCTCATTCATAAAGCAGGGATAATGGCCTCTGCCCCACAGGACTGTTGTGAGATGAATGTGATAATATAAAGCACTTGGTACGTGAGAGGCATGCAGTGGTACGTATTAGTTGTATTAACAATTAAAAATAACAGTAGCTGGGTGGCTCATGCCTGTAGTCCCAGCTACTTGGGACTCTGAGGCAGGAGGATTGCTTGAGGCCAGGAGTTCAAGGCCAGCCTGGGCAACATAATGAGACCCTGTCATTTAAAAAGTAAAAATAATGGCCAGGTGTGGTGGCTCACACCTGTAATCCCAGCACTTTGGGAGGCCAAGGCAGGTGGATCACCTGAGGTCAGGAGTTCGAGACCTGCCTGGCAAACATGGTGAAACCCCATCTGTACGAAAAATAACAAAAATCAGTTGGGTGTGGTGGTCGGTGCCTATAATCCCAGCTGTTCGGGAGGCTGAGGCACAAGAATCACTTGAACCCAGGAGATGGAAGTTGCAGTGAGCTGAGATCGTGCCGCTACACTTCAGCCTAAGCAACAGAGTGAGACTCCATCTCAAAAAAATAAAAGAGAGCGTGGTGGCTCAGGCCTGTGGTCCCAGCACTTTGGGAGGCTGAGGTGGGTGGATTACCTGAGGTCAGGAGTTCTAGACCAGCCTGGCCAACATGGTAAAGCCATCTCTACTGGGAATGCAGAGGTTGGCCGGGTGTGGTGGCGCATGCCTGTGGTCTCGGCTGCTCAGGAGGCTGAGATGGGAGAATTGCTTGGACTCTGGAGGCGGACATTGCAGTGAGCTGGGATCATGCCACTACGATCCAGCCTGGGTAACAGAGCGAGACTGTTTCCAAAAAAAAAGAGAGGGTCTCACTTTGTTGCCCAGGCTGGTCTTGAACTCCTGGGCTCCAGTGATCCTCCTTCCTTGGCCTCACAAAGTTCAGGGATTACAATATTGAGCCACCATCCCCAGCTTTTCAAGACTTATTGTCATGGCTTCGAATACTTTTTTTTTTTCTAGATGGAGTCTCACTCCATCACCAGGCTGGAGTACAGTGGTGCAATCTCAGCACACTGCAACCTCCGCCTCCTGGGTTCAAGCGATTCTCCTGCCTCAGTCTCCTGAGTAGCTGGAATTACAGGCACACACCACTATGTCCAGCTAATTTTTGTATTTTTATTAGAGACGGGGTTTCACCATGTTGGCCAGGATGGTCTCAATCTCTTGACCTTGTGATCCGCCTGCCTCAGCCTCCAAAGTGCTGGGATTACAGGTGTGAGCCACTATGCCTGGCGGCTTTGCATAAATTATTAACTTTTGTGCCTCAGTTTCCTCATCTGTACATTGGGGATAACAATTTTATCTACTTAATAAAGGAGATACTTTTTTTATGAAGGTCAAAGTAACTTACAATAGTTGTGGGGTTTTTGGGTTTTCATTTTGTTTTGTTTTTAAGGAGAATAGATACTTTGATCTCACTCTGTTGTCCAGGCTGGAGTGCAGTAGCACAGTCATAGCTCACTGCAACCTTGAACCCTTGGGCTCAAGGGATTCTCTCAACTCAGCCTCCCGAGTAGCTGGGGATGAAGGGGCGCACCACCACATCCAGCTAATTGTTTAATTTTCTGTAGAGACGGCTTCTCACTATGTTTCCCTGCTGTTCTTAAACTCTGGCCTCAAGTGGTCCTCACACCTTGGCCTCCCAAAGTGCTAGAATTACAGACATGAGCCACCTCACCCAGGCTGATACTTTAATAAAAGTAAAATGCTTAGAACAAAGCCAGGTATACAGTAAGCTCTTAAACCTTAATTATGATCTTGACCATCTTTCTTTGGCAGCCAGACCAAAATATTTAAGAAGAGAAACTGGCTTCTGTGGTTTTTTGTACATGTAAATAAAATTTTAAAAGGAGAAGTAAATAAATACAAAAGTGGGGAAAAAAAGGAGAAACTCTAGCAATAATAGCTAGTGTCTCCTGTGCCAGGCACTGAGCTAGGCACCTTGTGCTTCATCTCATACATGAGGAGCAGGAATTCATATTCCCATTTTATAGACAGGAAAATTGAAGCTCAGAAACTTTAAATCATTTGCCCAAGGTCACTCAGCTAATACAAGACTGAGCCAGGACTTGAACCTAGGAATGTGTAACTCTAAAGATACGAAAAACTTTCTGGTATTTCTGTTCTTATTCACTTCCCCTGACACTGATACCCCCATATTACAGAGGGAGAAGTGGGAGCCATATTACAGAGGGGGAAGGGGATAGTCACCAGGATAGAATTCAGGTTTTCTGAAACCCATCCAAGGCTCTCAACAGGCCATAGCTGCGCCCAGAGAAGGCTGGAGGAGTAGAACTGGCTGGTGGCATATTGACCTCCTCTCTGCCTCTCCTCACACTCCCATGGCCCACGTGTGCTCAGTGGTCTTACAGCAGTGTTATCCCCTAGAGTGACTGCACCAAGCTCTTCAGCCAGGGCATTGGAGGGGAGCAGGCCCAGGCCAAGTTTGACAGCTGCCTTTCTGACTTGGCTGCCGTGTCCAGCAAATTCCGAGACCTCTTGCAGGTAAGCCCCAGTTTCAACTGCTAATTGAATCCTGTGCCTGTGCGTTGCTCTAAGAAGAGTGTTAGCTGGCTTATCGTGTGCAAAAGAAGCCGGGAGGACGGGTGAGGAGGCAGCCAGCAAGCCCTGGAGTCTGGAGTTGTACAGGTCCCTTGAGACTAAAGGCCCTGTTGGTTTTTCATCAGTGAAGTTGTCACACTGACAAGCCAACATCTGGTTCCTCTAGACTTTCTGCTTGGCCCCACAATGTCAAGAGCCCTTAGAAGATGCTCGGAGGAAGTGGAGCCACACAGTTCTGACCTGTGGCCGTAGCCTAGCACTGGGCACTCTGAAATCTCTCTTGAGAGTTTACCAGAACAGCCTCAAGGCCTCATCTCCACCCTGGACCTGAATCACCTGAGATCTGGAGAGGGGAATGTTCCTGGCTCCTTTCATTAGCACTAGCTGTGTTACAACCTCCAACAGGGCCTGCAGAAAGCCTCAGGGCTGGAAGAACGCCTTGCAGTCAAGGGATGGGTAGAAGAGAGAGGGAAGGGATGGGGCATGCCTGCTGTGTCTGACATGTCTCCACCTTGTCCTTGTGCAGGAAGGGCTCACAGAGCTTAACAGCACAGCCATCAAGCCACAGGTGCAGCCTTGGATCAACAGCTTTTTCTCTGTCTCCCACAACATCGAGGAGGTCAGCCTGGCCACAGGCAGCCATCAAGCCACAATGACCCCTTACCCCCATCTCCAGCTGGAGGGAATGGAGCCGTGAACAGACTAGACCTTCCATGCTTCCCAGGCCCACTTCCCGGGCCCACTTCCCCGACCCTCACCCTTGAACACTAGGTTCCTCCCAGAAGCAATTTGTCCCTAGTCAGAAGAGCTCAGAAAGACATGGAGTTTGCCTTGACTGATTCCCTTGTATTGGAGCTCTTTTTGCCCTACTTATGATAGACTTCGGAGCATTTTTTCCTCCTGGCCTAGTGATTTCATTCCTATAGAACATGAGATCCAAGAATAAAATGCCAGGAACTTCACCCATTATGTGGGCCACTGCTACAGCCTTAAGCTGTTTGCTGGTCGGTTTCTGCCAGTCTGGGTGTCTGAGCTGGTTTTAAACTGGATGAGTCGGAAGGCACAGGGAAGAACGTCTTACATTATTTTCTTAATGGGGTAGAGGTGGGTGGCAGCGAATGGTACTTAGAGGCCCATAGTGACCAGCCCTGCTTCCTGACAACAGGAAGAATTCAATGACTATGAGGCCAATGACCCTTGGGTACAACAGTTCATCCTTAACCTGGAGCAGCAAATGGCAGAGTTCAAGGTGAGCAGGGGCCCTAGGGATCCACTTAGGGAATTACCCACCTCTACCCAAACCAGCAGCCTGCCAGGTCTCATCACATTCCTTCTGGAGACCCTGAAAGCCCTTCCCACCCTAACCTATAGAAACACTCCCCTGTGGCCTCACATAACTGTCCTCACCCCCAAAGACTCCAGTGGAGAGGCAGAGGGATTAGGCAGGGTTCGGCTGATGTCAAGCCTCTGTGTGCAGGCCAGCCTGTCCCCAGTCATCTATGACAGCCTAACCGGCCTCATGACCAGCCTTGTTGCCGTGGAGTTGGAGAAAGTGGTGCTGAAATCCACCTTTAACCGGGTAAGGTGAAGGGGTCATGGGTCTGCAGCTCTCGTTTCTCCTCTGAGGAAGACAAGTCATGCCACCACCTAGGATTTGTGTCCCTCGTCTGCTGCCCACAGGCCCTGCATGTCTGGGTCCAGTCCTGCCCTGGCTTCTGAGGCCTTAGAGCAAACTGGAGCCACAGGGCACCACCTGAGGCCTGGCCGGCCTTGCCACCCAGCTCTGGGGGCAGTGGGAGGCCAGTTCTGCTTGGCCAGGCCTAAGTAGTGACTGGGCTTGGGTTCTCCTGCAGCTGGGCGGTCTGCAGTTTGACAAGGAGCTGAGGTCACTCATTGCCTACCTTACCACGGTGACCACCTGGACCATCCGAGACAAGTTTGCCCGGCTCTCTCAGATGGCCACCATCCTCAATCTGGAGCGGGTAGGTGGGGTGCCCTTGGCCCAGCCAGGGAGGGGTGACTGAAAGAGGCAAAGATGGATCCCTGCCACTTTCCTCTAAATCATGTGTCTGCCAGCAGCCAGCCTTGCTGGATACCCCCTTCTTGAGTGTTCCTGTTCTGCCCCTGGTGGAGGCCAGAGCCTTCTTTCAGAATAGTCCCACCTTGCTGACAGGTGTCTCTGTCCTTCCCCACAGGTGACCGAGATCCTCGATTACTGGGGACCCAACTCCGGCCCGTTGACATGGCGCCTCACCCCTGCTGAAGTGCGCCAGGTGCTGGCCCTACGCATAGACTTCCGCAGTGAAGACATCAAGAGGCTGCGCCTGTAGCTGCCTGAATGAGCACACCTAGCTCATCACAATTCTGAGTCTGTTCCCTCATGGGCCCCAGCCAAGGAGCTGAGCAAGGCTGTTTGCCTTGGAGGAGCTCTGACAGCCCACACCTTTGTATTGCTGGCAGCAGAGACAGCCTGGGCTCACTCCATGCTCTGCCCTCAGACCTAGCCTGGCGAGGCATTGGGGGCGGCCTTTCCCCACCCAGAGAAGTGGGCTCCCAATGAGGTGAGAAAGTCACAGCAGGCAGTGGGCAGCCCAGGCCCGCTTTCTGCATGGGTGGTCAGTGTCTTGCCCTCAGACGCTACAACAAACAAACAAGCTGCCCCTGCCAGCCTTAGACGCCTTGGGTACATCTGGGGACCTAGCAATTAGGCTTGACTTCGAGGCAAGGTTGTGATGTTTATGATCCCTGAATAAAGCTACTCCTTGAAGAGATGCCAGTAGGCTGTTTCCAGGGAGGGCCGGATCCTATGGGCAGGGCAGGTGTACCAGTGGCACTGAAATAGGAAGGCAAACCCAAGGCCTCAGCCGCCTCCTCACACACAGCACAGTGCACAGCTGTGTCCAGGGCCCACATGATGGCGGGAGCCCCCATTCAGTCCCAGATCCATGTGGCCCTCTTGGGCCCTCAGCACCACAAGCTGGATCATCCCAGAGCCAGTTCCCCATGGTGGTAACGAAAGGGAACTGCTCCCAGCAGGAACGAAAGTGACTTTTACAAGGACCACCTACAAGGACAGAGCGAATTTATTCCAAGAATGCCAGTCCTGAGAACCCACTTCCCACAGGCACCAGGTCACTTGGCACGGTCCGTAGTGTTGCTGGTTAAGGCCTGCGATGGCAGTGAATCGCTGGGTCACTGCCACCAACTTGGCAAGGGACCACCACTCTCACTCGCCCATGAGGATTGAGCGTGAAGTCTCTACAACTCTAAGGAAGGCCATAGGAAATGCCTCGAAGGGCCTCGAAGGGTTGGCCTTGCCAAGGGATTCCCAGCCATATGCCAAGGCTGGTGGTCAACCCTTTCCCGGGCCCTCGTGGAATGAGAAGGCCACCCATGGGATTTGTAAAGGCCACATGGGACACCAAGCTTGGGACCTTCTTATGTACAGGAGGAACAGGCTACACCTAGGCCACTGTCAGCCAGGTCACAGTCTTGTCCCAAGCACTCTCTGCTTGCCCAGGTCTTGCTTCAGTCAGCTTCCTTTGGGAGCGGATTCACAGAGGTGGGTGGGGAGTGGGAGGTGGAAGTTCTCGTGGGGTAAGGAAGGTGGGGGGCACTGTAGCTCCAGGTTTTCTCTTCTTGCAGTGAGAAGCCAGCTTCATGGGAAAGGGCAACAGGTTGAGGCCTCGGTCCCCAGCAGCTTCAGGCTCAGGCCCTGAGTGTCCACTTCAACCAGGTGGATGCTGTAATTCCCAAGGCCCTGGACAGGAGAGCAAGTGTTTAGAAGGTTCTGGAGAAAGATCAGGCCTTCAGGAGGCTGGACTGAGGCTACAGGACCAGGGAGACTTGCAGATATAGCCCCTGGTTAACTGGTGAGCCACAGTGAGGTCTCTTGCCCTCACAGGTCTCTGGACCAACCCCAGCCCCATCAGTAGTACCTCCGTCTTGGCCAGCACGGCCTCCAAGGCCTCCTTTTGCTGTGGCTCCTTGGTCAACAGATAGAGAAAGCCTCCACCACCTGCCCCAGCCAGGCTCTGGCCATGCACGTGGGGGGCCAGGACATCCATCATACGCCGCACAGCCAGGGGCTCACAGCCTGGAGCCATGAGCTTCTTCTGCTCCCAGTATGAGGTCAGGCACTGGCCCAGCAGAGGCAGGCTTCCTGAGGTGGGACAGAGGGAAGTGGCATGCCTGGACCAAGATACTCAGCACCCATCTGGAGACTGCATGAAGTGCCAAGAGGTGCTGCTGAGCCAGTGTCATGGTAAAGAAGCCGGGTTCCAGTGCCGGCTGAAGCCGGGAGTAGCAAGCTCACTTCCTAGAACTGCCTGAGGACCAATGCGCTGGAAGCAAACACCACCACACCCAGCATCATTGGCACCCAGAGACCCGTGCAGCCACACACCGGGGGCCCTGCCCAGCTCACACTTCCCTGGAACTCAGCCATGGGGTGAGTCCCTTCCCCTATCTGCTTCCTGTTAGGTGGGGCTAGAGGGCCTTTCCCATGATGAAAATTTTGTCCTCAGATGTGGCTTCCCCCTAAATATGAGACCCTGGAGAGGACAGACAGTAGGCTTCTGTTCCCAGAGGCCGAGTATCTGGAGCTTGTGCCAAGCGTGTAAATGACCCTGGCCTCAAACCCACAAGTGACAGAGTACTCACTCCTGGTGCCCTGATCCTCCTGGAAGAAGCCCCTCACCTTGGCGGAAGGCCTCAGCACACTCCTCGGTTTGCTGCACCAGGCTGTGGGCATTCTCCACCACGGCAGGCAGTCGGGCATACCAGCTCCTTAGCACATCCTGCAGACAGGGCAGAAGGGGCAGTGAGGACCCAGGCCCAGCCAGTGGGCCCCCTCCCTGCCTCCCTCATGGTGGGGCCGGGGCTCACCTGCAGCAGATTCCGAGCCAGGCGGGTCTTGCCAGTGTACACCAAGAGCAGGTGGTCATTGAGCTTCTGGACAAAGCCCTCAGGCACCGTGACCTCTTCCACCTCCACTTTCAGCGGCAGCTGAGCCCGGGAGCGCCCCACCTTGATGCCAGGCATTAGGCCACCCACTTGGTCCTGCCAGCCACCTCCTGTGAGCCCAGGGTGTGTCACTGCTGGAGTCTACCTGGCCCAGCTTCACTCTCCCAGCCTAGGCTCCCGGCCCTACACCCCTGGCTGGGATCAGTGTGGAAAGAGCTTCCCTCAGCTCCATGGGACAGTGAGCTACACAGCCCTGTCCACAGGACAATCCCAGAAAAGAAATGGGCTTCACACCAGAGCAAAGCTTGGAATTCCCAAGGCCTGAGTTTCGTTGTAGACCTAATGCGTAATAATTGGAATTGGGATAAACCACATTGAAAGATAAAGATTTTACACTATGGTCGGGTGCAGTGGCTCACGCCTATAATCACAGCACTTTGGGAGGCTAAGGCAGGCAGATCACTTGAGGTCAGGAGTTCGAGACCAGCCTGGCCAACATGGTGAAATCCATCTCTACCAAAATTACAAAAATTAGCCAGGTGTGGTGGCACGCATCCTATAATCCCAGCTTCTGGGGAGACTGAGGCAGAGGTTGCAGTGAGCTGAGATCATACCACTGCATTCCAGCCTCGGTGATAGCGTGAGACTCTGTCTCAAAAAAAAAGATTTTACACTAACCTCTGCCCTACCTAGGGGAGTTTTAGAGGAGAGGCTGACAGGTACTTTCCCTGTAGCCTGAGTCTCCCTGCACCCTGTCTTCTTACAGGTGGTTTATGTTGGAAAGAAGCTCATTGGTATCTATTTTCTCTTATGTAACTTATTAGACATCTTTCCATCTTCAGTAATCTTTCCCCCTTGTAGCTATATAAAAATAACAAAACTAGGCCGGACACAGTGGCTCACACTTGTAATAATCTCAGCACTTTGGGAGGCTAAGGTGGGCAGATCATGAGGTCAGGAGTTCAAGACCAGCCTGGCCAACAGTGAAACCCCACGTCTACTAAAAATACAAAAAAAAAAAAAAAAAAAAAAAAAAAAGGGGGGCAGGGTGGGGGGGACGGGTAATCCCAGCTACTTGGGAGGCTGAGGCAAGAGAATCGCTTAAACCTGGGAGGTGGAGCCTGCAGTGAGCTGAGATCGTGCCACTGTACTCCAGCCTGGCCGACAGAGCTAGACTCTGTCTCAAAAACAAAAAATAAAAAACTTGAGCTGCTTCTGACACAGGCCATTGATATTTAAGTAAGGGCCTGCAAGTGTATAAAGTATGAAATGCAAAAGGCAGGAGCCATCTGGAACTTTGCAGCCAAAATCTGGTGACTGCAAAGTAGCTGTTAAGTCTTGAAATGTCAGGACTTAACGGTTCCCCTCTGCTTCAGAGCACTTGGCACAGTTTGTAATACACAGGCACCTGAGTGGTTACTGACTGATGTCTGTCTCCAGGACAGCACAGGACTTTCGAGGGCAGGAACCTATTTTTGCTCATTTTACCCTCAGGGACCCACAGAGTGAGTTCGCAATAAATAGTTGTCCGTTGGCCAAATGTAGAACTTGAATGGTATACCTCAAAAGAAAACTGAAAAGGCTTCCCCATCTGCTCCTTTCGCTAATGACTACCTATGACGGTATGTGAGTCACTACAGCAAAATGAGAGGCCTGAGCTGCAGTGACAGAAGACACCATAGTCAGGCTCCAGTAGGCCTTTGCAGCAATTTCCTTCCAGGGGTGTGCTAGAGACGGGGCCTCACACCCTGGGGTACACCTGGAACCATACAAGCCTGTGGCTGCTCTACCTTGGCCATAGGTTCCAGGGGGCTCCGTGGCCAGGAGGAGCAGGAAGCCTGGCGCTGGTGACATGCATGAGATCATAGTCACTACTGGGCTCTTGCTGCCCCACCATATGGCCAGGGGGTGGCGGCAGGGGCACAGGTGATTGTATCTCAAATAAGGGCATGATGCCAGAAGGGCAGGTGGAAGGTCCAAATCAGCTTGCCTAGCCCCACCCAAGCACAGCCCTGGATAGGCAGAGTCACGAAGCACAGCACCTGGTCCCAACAAGCATGAAGGGCACAGCACAGAATCTGGCACTCAGTAGGTGCTTGTAAAACACCTCGTTGGAGGTAGAATATTTCAAGTTGACAACCACCAGAAGTGGTCAAAGTGATAAGAAGGAAGCTTGTAAAGAGTAGCACAGTCATGTGGCTGTTGGCCAATCACATACAAATCCAGGAGAGCCCCACTCCCCACCACAGGCCCTAGGGAAAGTGTCAGTGACCTCCCCCAACTCCGAGGCAGTCACATACCAGTGGTGAGCACCTGCTCCAGGTGCAGCACTGCGTGGATCAGGGCCTCCGTGCCCACCACCCGGCCCGCAGCTCGCTGCAAGGCAGCCAGAGCGGTGCCTGCCAGGATGCTGCTGGTGCCTGCAGGGCGCAGAGGAGAAAGCAGGCATGAAATGACTCCACCCTGTCCAGTCCTGCCCGACTCCCTCTCAGGGCAGAGGCCAGGGAGGGGGATCACGGGCCAGGCTGGAAGGCTGTGACAGTCGGTGGGCAGCAGGAGGGAGGGCCCGCTCACCTAGGCCAGAGCCATGGGGCAGCTCAGACCAGGTGTGCAGCTCAAAGCCGCCCCCGAAGGTGCGGAGCAGCTGCTTACGCAGCTGGAGCTCGGAGTGGACATCCACAATCCCCGCGCAGATGAAGGCTGCCTTCAGCAGAGCCCCTGCAGAGGGACAGGCATGAGGAAGGAATTCGGTCTCCAAGGGCGAACGCAGACACCCCACCCACCCTTGTGATTTCCCAGCCCAGTGCGGGACTCATCCAGTGGGAAGAAAGCCCAGCAGCAGTGCTGGCCCCATCCCCAAGCCACAAAAGGGCCTCTGGGCTCTCAGACATGGACACGTGTCATCTCTACTTCCTTTGTCTGTAAGGGTCTAGGCAGGGTGACTCCCAGCCCCTTCCTTCCCTTGAGGCTCCTCACCCAGACTGGGTGGCCTTCAGGCCAGGCCCCAGTGGCCTGAAGTCTCTCGTTTCTGCCCCCAGCCCCCAGCTGGCTATGTGTGCCAGCCCACCTGCAGAGGTCCCAGGGTGCCTGACCTGGGGCATGGGGCTGGCAGTAGTCCCGCAGGTCAGCCAGGCTCCGGCACACTATCTTCACGGTCATCTCATCCTGCTGAGGCCCCACCGCCAGCCACAGCTCAGGCTCCAGGATGCGGCGTGCCCTGGCCCCGATGGGCCGGCGGCCATCCACTCGCACAGCCAGGCCCAGCACAGCCCCACCAAGCTCATAGGCAAGGGGTGGCGTGTCACTCCAGCCCCCTATGATGGTGTGGCAAGACTCAAGCTGGTCACAGAAGCTGCCAGCCTGGCTCTGGGGCAGCTACCCTCACCCTCACCCGCCACAAAGTGCTCACCAGAGAAATCCACACGGGCTGGGCACTCAGCCACCACCCACTGCCCAGGTCCCGGCAGCTCCACTGGCTCGGTAGAGACAAAGTGCTGGGCTGACATCACGGCCTGGCGGATCAGGATCTGCCCAGCCCCCTCGTAGTGGCGGGCCGCTCGTACCAGCAAGGCTGGCCTGCCAAGAGAAAGGGGAGGGATGGCAGCAGGCAGCCCCAAGCTGGGGGCAGATTACCTGGCTTTGGGGACCTGACTGTCCTGGGTGACCCAAGGGTGCCCCACCTCTCTCTGGGCTTCCTCCATCAGTGGCCACTTCCCAGATTGCCAGGGGCTTCTCCAAGGGATCTGACCTCCATTAGCAAACCCACCTGCTTAGCCACTTGTCCCTCTCCTGGGCAAGCGCCTCCACGCCCGCTGCCAGGTCTCCACACTCCAGGTATGAGAAGGGCCGCATCCACTCAGGGTTGGCAGCTGGCCCACTCCGCAAGCCCCCATGGCCCTCAGCCATGCAGCCCAGGACATCCGCCACACAGGCCAGCGCCCGTGCCGCCACACCAGGGTCTCCTGCCCCAGCTGCAACTGAGGGACCAGGAGTCAGGGATGGCAGGGGAGGAGGCCTGTCTTCAATATCCTCTGCCCCAAGAGACTACTCAACAGTCCCTAAAGGCTCCAGGCCCCTCACACCTCCTGGCTTTTGCCCACAATGTATCATTTTTTTTTTTAGATGTAGTCTTGCTCTGTCACCAGGCTGGAGTGCGGTGGCATGATCTCAGCTCACTACAACCTCTGCCTCCTGGGTTCAAGTGATTCTCTTGCCTCAGCCTCCCAAGAAGCTGGTACTACAGGTGCACACCACCACACCCAGCTAATTTTTGTATTTTTAGTAGAGACAGGGTTTCACCATGTTGGCCGGGATGGTCTCGATCTTCTGACCTCATGATCTGCCTGCCACAGCCTCCTAAAGTGCAGGGATTACAAGCATGAGCCACCATGCCCAGCCCATAATGTATCTTTTTTTTTTTTTTTTTTTTTTTTTTTGAGACAGGGTCTCACTCTGTTGCCAGGCTGGAGTGCAGTGGCACGATCTTGGCTCACTGCAATCTCCGCCTCCCAGGTTCAAGCAATTCTCCTGCCTCAGCCTCCTGAGTAGCTGGGATTACAGGTGCCCACCACCATGCCCAGCTAATTTTTTTTTTATTTATTTGCAAAGCTACTGCAAATCAAGAATTTTTGTAGTTTTAGTAGAGATCAGGTTTCACCATGTTGGCCAGGATGGTCTCAATCTCTTGCCCTCGTGATCCACCCGCCTCAGCCTCCCAAAGTGCTGGGATTGCAGGCTCGAGCCACCGCACTCAGCCCACAATGTATCTTTGACTGTAACTGTAGCCCTACTCCCTGCCTGGCAGAGATCCTCTCATCCTGCCAGTCCCAGCCCATAGGTGTCTCTTTACCCCGACCCAGAATACCCATGGTGGTGAAGAGCTCGGGCTCTGGGGTCAAACCACCTGGGCTCCGTTCTCAGCGTCATCACCAGACACCTCTGTGGCTCTGGTGTCCATGGTCCCAGTGCCTTTCATGAGGTGCAGCCCAGGAGGCTAAAACTGTGAGCCCCTAGCAGTGTGCCTGGGACCTCAATGCAGATCCCCACACTCTGCATCCACATACTGGCACCAGGTACAGAACATGTAGGGTTTGCTGACGTGCCTAGGACCTAGAGCTCAGCTGCCAGGCCTCAACTTCTGACCAAACCCCACTGACAAGGATGAGGCCTTCCAGAATCCTAAAAGTAAACTCTGGCATGCCCCTTCCCTGCTTAAGCACCTCATGGCCCCCTAGTCCCCTCAGGGAATGGCCCAGAAGACAGGAAGGGCAGGTGCCCCTGGCTTCATTCTGCAGCACTACCTGCCCATAGACTCACCCTGGTCCAGCGTGGCCAGCAGGGGCCCAGGGCAGCCCTCACGGACAGCAGCCCGGATCAGCGGGCGCAGGCTGAGGTCATGCCGGGCCTCCAGCACGTGCCGCGCCTTATGCAGGGCCTGGCGGAAGAACAGGTCCCGGCGAGAGGCCAGTGTGGCAGCTCGATCCAGGCACGGCTGCAGCTGCTCCCAAGATAGGCGCCAGGAGGCTCGCCAGGCTCGCAGGGCCTCGCCCCCATCCTCCTGGGGATCCAGCATCCACAGCAGCTCCTGGGGCCCCAGGGCCCTCGAGGGGTGGAGCACAGGAAAGAGGCGGGCGCTGGGAAGGCAGCACTCTGCGGGCGGCGTGTCAGGGTCCCACAGGTCCAAGGCTCTAATGTGGGGAGAAGGCACATTCGTGGGACGGAAGCAAAGGCTCTAGTGTCCTCCCCAAGCCCTGAGTCACCCGTCAGTTCGTGGGACAGGACAGACTTCTCCGAGGCAGCACAAGTGGACAGTTCAGGTCAGGAGCCAGGCTCCCTTGCATCCTTTCCCAGACCACTGAACAAGAATACTAAAGTCAGCACAGCCAGAGACTGACTTTCTGCCCAGGGGAAAAATCCAGCTGCATAAAACCACCCAGGCCCCTGGATGGTAGCAGGGCCGGTGCTGCTCCAGGGCATGGGAGGGACATGCCTGGAAGAGCAGCAGTCACCCCAGCTGCCCAGGCCCACAGAGGCCCTCAGGGTAGCCGGCTTACCGAACACCTGTCCTCTTGAAGAATTCACGCCAGGGCATGTTGAGATATGTGCCTGCCCCGTGTCTCTGGGGGAGAAAAAGAAGCAGTCAGGGCTTCAGGGGCCACAGGGGTTAGAGACACTAAGCCAGGGGGCCGAGAGCTGCTCAAGTACTCAAGTGAGGGCAGGAAGACAGACACAGCACATACTCGACCCACTCAGGCTGGAGTGCAGTGGCGCAGTCATAGCTCACTGCAGGTATGAACTCCCGGCCTCAAGAAATCCTCCCACTTCGACCTCCCAGAGTGCTAGAATTACAGGCCTGAGCCACCACACCCAGCCAGGAAGCAAATTCTGAAACTGCTTTTAGCTCTACAGCCCAACACTCCTGCCGAGGTGCCTAAAATCTGGAGCAAAACCCTGGGTTCCAGGCCCAGCCCACCACAACAGGCTGCAGGAGGGTCACCTCCATCTCTGAACCTCAGTCTCTAGCCTGTAAAATGGGGATAAAAATCCCCACCAACCAGCCTGGCCAACATGTACTACAAATACAAAAAATTAGCCAGGCACGGTGGTGCACGCTGGTCATCCCAGCTACTCAGCAGGCTGAGGCAGGAGAATTGCTTGAACCTGGGAGATGGAGGTTGCGGTGAGCTGAGATTGGGCCACTGCACTCCAGCCTGGGTGACAGAGCAAGACTCCAGCTCAAAAAAAAAACAAAGTCCCCACCCAGCCCACCTGGCAGAGCAGATGCAAGCAGGGAGGTAAAGGCCTGTGGAGACATTGCTGGTCTCACAGCCTACCTCACCCTACCTCCTTTCCACATCCTCTCCTCCCTACAGCCGACCCTCCCCACAGCCTGTCCCATGGGCCAGTGCTCAGAGAACCCTGCACTGGGGTGGGGGCCAGGACTCCTTGGGGCTTCCCAAAACCTGAAGGAATGAAGGACGAGTGCCTACCTCCCAGCTGTCCAGACGGCCAACGAGGGTGAAGGCGCGGCCAGGGGAACCATGTAACCGTATATGGTGTCCCTGCAGCACAAGGTCATGCAGCTCCCAGGCATGCAGGGCCTCAGACTGGGCTTCATCCAGGCCACTCACCAAGCAGCCAGCGCCTATGTGAACGGGGCCCTGGCGGGGTACAGGGCAGGCATCCTGGGTGGGCAGGCACCCAGCACCCCTCAACACACACAGGACGCCAGCGCCCTCATCCCGATCTGCCCACACCCTCAGACCTCACCCGCAGGTGGCAGTGCTGCAGGACACTCCCAGGACCCAGCTGGACATGGCCCTCCAACAGGCAGCTGACCACAGAGCTCCCGGCCGCCAGGAGCTGCTGCTCCTGTGCAACAGGGGAGGAGGGGAGTGAGTTCAAGGGCCAGGGCTGCCCCCTCCCGCCAAGCATCTGGGGGTAAAGCATCCAGGCCTGCTGCTCCCCTGCCCTGCACCCTCTAAACTCCTCTCTGGACCTGCCTTGGCCTCAGCCTGAGGTCTATTTCCATCCCACCTGTCCAGCTACACCCAACCTTGCCACCCAGAGGACCATCTTTGAACTGACCCAGGCCCACCACTATCTCCCCAGGAAGACCCCAAAGAAAGGTCTCCTTTAGCTTCTCAATCAGGCATGCTCAGTCCAGAATCCTGACTTGGCCACTCATTGGCTCTGTGGCCTTAGGTAAGTTATTTAGCCTCTCTGAGCCTCCAGCCCTTCATGTGTAAAACAGGGGTAACACCTGCACTCGGGTGGGTCATCTGTTCCAAGCGTCAGCTATTCTCTTCCCAGGAATCCACATCCCACCTGAACCCTGGCACCCAGCAGGCACTGGAGGGCCAGAGAGTCTCACCTCCACCTGGGAGTGCACAATCTGGGCCCCAAGGGCCCTGGGGAGTGTGAGGCTGTGCAGGAAGTCACTAGCTGAGGAGGTCATATAGCTGTAGCTGCCGCTGGAGACATACGCTGTAAAGACATAAGTACAGACCTCAACTCCATGCCTGCTGCAACTTAGGGGCCAGGCTGGCTTCCCAGCAGCAGAAACACATGGGGGCAGGCGTGGCGATGAGCTGGTTAGGGGAAACTGAGTCAAGAACCTGCCCAAAGCCACACAGCTAAAAAGTAGACAGGTTAGGGCCGGGCATGGTGGCTTATGCCTGTAATCCCAGCACTTTGGGAGGCCGAGGCAGGCGGATCACCTGAAGCCAGGAGTTCGAAACCAGCCTGACCAATGTGGTGAAACCCCATCTCTACTACAAATACAAGAATTAGCCAGGTGTGGTGGTACACAGCTATTATCCCAGCTACTCAGGAGGCTGAGGCAGGAGAATGGCTTGAACCCAGGAGGTAGAGGTTGCAGTGAGCTGAGATAGCGCCACTGCACTCCAGCCTGGGTGACAGAGCCAGGCTTCAGCTCAAAAAAACAAAAACAAAAAAGTGTACAGTGTATAGGATAGCTTAAGAAAAAGTAAAAAAAAAAATTAAAAAAAAAAAAAAAGTGGACAGGCTGGGAGAGCCCAGGAATGAGACAAAAGACAAGGAGGCAGCTCGGTGAGGGGCTCCGGCACAGGACAGGAGTACTGCCCAGTCCCTGCGCTGGGCTGCCTGGCCCAGCATGCAGTGAGCAGCTCCATTTTTGGGGTCCTCACTCCTATGGTCTCCCCAACCGAGGGAGCTGAGAGG
This sequence comes from Cacajao melanocephalus, assembly GCA_963573385.1. Classification (NCBI taxonomy): domain Eukaryota; kingdom Metazoa; phylum Chordata; class Mammalia; order Primates; family Pitheciidae; genus Cacajao; species Cacajao melanocephalus. The sequence goes on along the minus strand of CAUYLG010060729.1, from coordinate 48,366 downwards.
CAGTACCCACCCATGGTAAGGGGCTGATCACGAAGCTCCCTCCACAGCTGGGCCCGGGCGCTCTGCAGATAACCCGCTACATCCGCATCACCTTGCCCCAACTCTGGGGGTCGCCCCACCAGGAAGTCCTCCCTGGTCACGTTCTCAGCCATGCAGAGCAGAATGTCAAAAAACAGAGACAGCTGGGGGAAGGGGAAGAAGCACAGCTATTGGCACGGCAGGGGTTCAGCCCTCAAGTTCTGAGGCTGAGCCAGGGCAGTCCCGTCTGCAGAGACTCTACCCTGGAGAGGGGAAGTGGCTGGCCTGAGGTCATACAACGCCTTGTCCCCAGGCCAGGCCCCACTGACTGCCCTCCCCCAGTCACCTGGACAGGGCGGGCTCCGGAGTCCAAGCCCAGGTAGGTGCAGGCATCCAGGGGCGGGCTCACGTGGGTGGCTAGGAGGCACTCGGCAGTCTCCACAGAGAAAAAGACAACCCCAGACACCTGGAAGGGACCCCAAAAGGATCGGAGAGGGGGGTTCTGGACCAAACCCTGGTACAAGTCAGGGAGGGCACATGCAGATGGGCCACGTGAAGCTAGGTGCCACACCAGGCAGGGAGTGTCGCCTTCTGACCACTCCAGCACCCAGACTCCAGGCTTACTTGGGGCACCTCCCACAAAGCACCTTATGGGACCCCCCCAACTTTCAGGCCTTCTCTGGACCCCAGCTCTCTACCCTCGCCGTGGTCCACTCCCAGATTTCCCTGCCTCTCCAATCCTTGCCCCTCGTGCTAAAAGCAGTCCCGAGTCGGGCTCTAACCTTCTCCCACCACCACCACACTCCCTGACTTGCTCACAGTTTTTTGTTTTGTTTTGGCAGATTGGGGGGTTGATTCAGAGTCTCACTCTGTCACCCTGGCTGGAGTGCAGTGACATGATCTCCACTCGCTGCAACCTCCACCTTCTGGGTTCAAGTGATTCTCAAACCTCCACCTCCCAAGTAGTTGAGATTACAGGTGCACACCACCACACCCAGCTAACTGTTGTATTTTTAGTAGAGACAGGGTTTCACCATGTTGCCCAGGCTGCTCTCAAACTCCTGACCTCAACTGACCCATCCACCTCAGCCTCTCAAAGTGCTAGGATTACAGTCGTGAGCCACCATGCCTAGTCTGGTTCTAGGCTTTCTGGTTCAGGACAAGACCCTGAATTCCAAGGCTACTCTGTCCTTAGATTCTAGCTCTAGCTTGTTCTGGGGGCTTCTAGGAGTCAAAAGAAGGCAAACCCTCCCTCCCTGTCCCATAAGGTCCCCAAAGCCCCGCAACCTGGGCCCAGCAGCCATACCAGTGGCACCTGCCCATCAGGCCTGACACACCGCTGAATCTCCCTCTCAGTCCCCTGGTAGTAAATGTCCAAAACGAGGCCCTATGTGCGGGGAGAAACAGAGTGAGTGGAGGGAGCAGGGAGGGATCTGGAAGGAGGGCACAGCCACAGGTGGCAGCAAGGGCGTCCTCCAAAGGAAAGCTGAGGATGCAAATCTGGCAGTTGCTGGTGTTCTCAGGGGGCCTGAGATTTCTATTCCGTGATGGCAGAGGGCAGGCTTTAAATGTCTTTGCAGCCCTGAGCCCGGGCATCGAGACAGGGCAGGCGGTCAGTGTGAAATGTATTTTTGGTGAGAGTAAGGGAGCACCGGCACCGTTACCGCAGATGAAACTCGTTGGATTCAGGGGCATGCCAGAAAATCCAGGATGAGAGGCTGCCCAGTGACGGGGGAAGGCTGAAGGCTGCCCTGGCCGGCTCTGCTGCCCGCAGGGGCACTACCTGGGGGTCAGTGAGGTAGACGCCATGATTCCGAGCGTAGGCCGGGCTCCCTGGGAGGGCGATCACTCTGGCTCCCCGGAAGCTGTCCCAGCTGATCCCTGTGGGGTGGGGCAGTCAGGAGGCTCCCAGGGGCCTCAACCCAAGGCAGGGAGTCCCCCGCCAGGAGGAAGCCAGAGCCCAGGGCTGGGGCACCCAGGCACCTCTAAAAGGGAAATACGGTTTCCAAGCCAAATAGACATTCCCCTGGGAGAATGCCCACCCTCCTCTCCCAAAGTTCTTCCGCAGAGCCCTATGGGCAGAAGGGGCAGGGCTGCTTCTGTCCAACCTACAGACAGGCAGACAGGCAGGGCAGGAGAACCCCTGCCTTCTCAGGGCTCATTCTCCACACCCTTCAGCTACCCTTCTAACAGGGCAGCAGGGCAGGCCCAGAGGCAGGGTGGGTGACAAAGGCAGAGCTGGCTTCTTGCTGTGGCTGAGACGAGGGAAGGTGGTCCCAGGGAGTCTCAGGCTCACCAGGATTTTCAGGAACAGACAGCAGCATGTCGGTGCTGCAGACCCACACGCCTGGCGGGGAGCCTGGGCCCAGCTGCAGGGGCAGGAGACAGAGAACACAGCTGGTGTCTGGCCCAGCCCTTCACCTGCCCCTCCTTGCCCTGGGATACTGTGCTGTTGACGTAACAGGGGCCTCCAAGACCTGGTCTGCCCCCACTCTCTGTCCAACCTGGGGCTATAACTCCCGCCATGTGACCAAGACTAATTTTTGTTGTTGTTGAGACAAGGGCTCACTCTGTCACCCAGGCTGGAGTGCAATGGTGTGATCATTCCTCACTGCAGCCTCAAACTCCTGGGCTCAAGTGATCTTCCTGCCTCAGCCTCATGAGTAACTGGGACTATAGGTGCATGCCACCATGCCCAGCTAATTTTTTTTTTTTTTTAATTTTTGTAGAGATGAGGTCTTACTGCATTGCCCAGGCTGGTCTTGAACTCTTAACCTCACACGATCCTCCCACCTTGGCCTCCCAAAGTGCTGAAATTACAGGCATGAGCCACTGCCCCCAGACACAACTAACTTCTTGAAGCTCTTAACTAACACTAGGCACCCTCAAAACCATTCCTCCTGGGGCCCCCAGCTGAGCCAGCACAGATTATAGCTGGGGAAATGGTGCGAAGGAAGTGGCTCTATCTAGGATGAGGCCTCACAGGCCACCGCCCAGCCTCACCCGATACGTCATGATATCCAGCAGGCTGTCCAGGTTGCAGACCAAGGCTTCCACGGGGGCCTGGGGGTTCTCCACGGGGAGGCAGGTGAAGGCCCTGCCACAGTCATCAAAGGGGAAGTCTCGGCCCTGGGAGCAGGCGAACAGGTTAGGAAACCTGAGGTTCACAGAGCCTGAAGCCACCTCAACAACTGTGCAAGCAGAAAGCCATCCAGGGCAGGGATGATAAAAAATGTTCTCTTGATATTTTCTCTTACAATATTTTTTTAGTTATATTATGGATTGCATTGCAATTTTTTAGATGGAGTCTTGCTCCGTTGCCCAGGCTGGAGTGCAGTGGTGCAATATCAGCTCACTGCAACCTCTGCTCCCTGGGTTCAAGCAATTCTCCTGCCTCAACCTCCCAAATAGCTAGAACTACAGGCGTGCACTACCACATCAGCATAATTTTTGTATTTTCAGTAGAGACGAGGTTTCACCATGTTGGTCAAGCTAGTCTGAAACTCCTGACCTCAAGTGATCTGCCTACCATGGCCTGCCAAATTCCTGAGATTACAGTTGTGCGCCACTGAGACTACAGGCACTCGCCACCATGACCAGCTAATTTTTTATATTTTTAGTAGAGATGGGGTTTCACTATGCTGGCCAGGCTGGTCTCAAACTCCTGACCTTATTATTTTTTTAGAGATGGGGTCTTGCTATGTTGCCCAGACTGGAGTGCAGTGGCTATTCATAGGCGCGATCCCACTACTGATCAGTACGGGAGTTTTGACCTGTTCCGTTTCTAACCTGGGCCGGTTCACCCCTCCTTAGGCAACCTGGAGGTTCCCTGCTCCCAGGAGGTCACCATATTGATGCCGAACTTAGTGCGGACACCCAATCAGCATAGCGCACTACAGCCTACAACTCCTAGGCTCAAGCAATCCTCCCACGTCAGCCTCCCAAGTAGCTGGGACTACAGGCACGCGCCACCACACCCGGCACTCCTGACCTTATAACCTGCCTGCCTCGGCCTCCCACAGTGCTGGGATTACAGGCGTAAGCTACACGCCCAGCCTATATTTTTGTTTTTTGAGACAAGGTCACCCAGGCTGGAGTACAGTGGTGTGATAACTCACTGCAGCCTCAACCTCCCAGGCTCAAGTGATCCTCCTTTCTCAGCCTCCTGAGTAACTGAAACTACAGGCAAGCACCACCACGGAAGCTAATTTTTGTATTTTTTATAGAGACAGGGTTTCACCGTGCTGCCCAGGCTGGTCTCAATATACTGGGCTCAAGCTATCCTTCCATCTCAGCCTCCCAAAATGCTGAGATTACAGGCATGAGCCACCACGCCTGGCCCTACATGGACCTTTTAATCTAATATTCTGCTGGAAGGATATGTGGTATATAGTTAGCCAGTTCCCACTTTTCTTTTTTTTTTTTTTTGAGCCGGAGTCTCACTCCATCGCCCAGGCTGGAGTGTAGTAGTGCGATCTTGGCTCACTGCAATTCCACCTCCTGGGTTTAAGCAATTCTCCTGCCTCAGCCTCCTGAGTAGCTGGGATTATAGGCACCCGCCACCACACCCGGCTAATTTTTTGTATTTTTAGAAGAGACAGGGTTTCACCATGTTGGCCAAGCTGGTCTTGAACTCCTGAACTCAGGTGATCCACCTGCCTTGGCCTCCCAAAGTGCTGGAATTACAGGTGTGAGCCACTGCGCCTGGCCAGTTCCCAATTTTTGAACGTTTAGATTGACTCTGAATCTTCCAGATTTACACCTTGCACACACTGTGGCAGAACACCCCTGAAATCCTGTCCAACTCCAAGAACTGCAGTTCCGGCCTTCTGCTTGGCCCCTGCCCTGAAGTTCATTTACCATGTGCAGAATGAGGATCCAGGCCGAGTGCAGGACGTCAGACGTGACCACCTGCAGGAGTGAGAAAGCCCTGTGAACAGAGGCCTCAGGCAAATGCTCCCTGGAGGATGGCAAGCACCCTCAAATCCAGAGAGAGATCCCAACACAAATTTACTCCGGTACCCAAGGGACAAAAGGCAAGGTCAAACCAATGGCCACAGGCAGGCAAGGGGCAGCCTGGTCCCTCCTGGATAAGGGATCTCAGGGCCCTCCACCTGGGCCACCTTCTTGCTGCCTGGTTTGCTGTTGTTGTTGTTTGGAGACAGGGTCTCACTCTGTCACCCAGTCTGGAGTGCAGTGGGATGATCCCAGCTCACTGCAGCCTCAATCTCTTAGGCTCAAGCAATCCTCCCACCTCAAAACTAGCTGGGACTACAGGAATGCACCACCACACCTGGCTACCTGTTAAATTTTATTTATTTATTTATTTTTTGAGGCGGAGTCTTGCTCTGTCGCCCAGGCTGGAGTGCAATGGCCCAATCTCAGCTCACTGCAACCTCCGCCTCCTGGTTTCAAGCAATTCTCCTGCCTCAGAATCGCTAGGATTACAGTGATTAGCTGGGATTATAGGCGTGTGCCACCAGGCCTGGCTAATTTTTGTATTTTTAGTAGAGATGGGGTTTCACCATGTGGGCCAGGCTGGTCTTGAACTCCTGACCTCAGGTGTTCTGCCCACCTCGGCCTCCCAAAGTGCTGGGATTACAGGCATGAGCCACTGCGCCTGGCCTCTGCTGCCTGTTTTGAAGGGGAGGTTATAGGCCACAACTTGGGGCTGGCTGGGTGACTCAGGGGAGTCAGCTCCATGGCGACTACAGTGGTCCTCTCTCCTGCTGGTGCCATCTCCCTCCGCAGAGCACATCCACACCTTTGCCCAACCTCACTCTCCACACAAGGGTGCTATGCAGACAAGGTGACCGGGCGAAGTGGCTGGGTGCATGGGAGACATCGACCAGTGGGGATGCTGACTCACACGCCCTGCCCAAAGCAGGCGGCCACATCTCAGTTCCAGTGAAGAGTTAGGTGCCATGTGGGAATGACAGCCCAGGCTAGCAAAACCTTTGAACATTTAAAGAGAAGCCAGAAAGCCTCACTTTGAGATATTGGCTCCAACTCTCTAAAAACACTGCAAAAGCTGGCCCTGCCTTCCACCCTCACCTGGACAGCAAGGCAGAGATGAATCCGCCCAATTTACAGAAACAAAAACTGAAGCTAATGATGAAGCCAAAGCTGAATTGGCCAGGGAGATGGAGCCAGAGGAGCCAGGGATCTTGGAAATGACCTAGTTCCAGTAGGGACATGGGCCAGGGAAGTGGCCCTGGTAAGCACTCACGGTGAAGCCTGCCCGGGCACTCAGGTGTTCAGCAGCCACCAGCAGGGCGTTGAGGGTGGCTCCTCCGCTGCCCACACGCTTCTCCGGGTCCTCCACAGCCAGTAACAGTGTCCCAGCAGGGATCTGCTCCCGCTTCTGCCGCACCTCCAGTTCTAAGGTCGGAAGAGACGCTGAGACCTGTCCCCCAGCTCAGTGCCCTGGCCTGAAGCACCTGAGCGAGCCTATTGATCGTCAGTGTTTGATCATCCTTGACTTAACTTTCCATGTAGGAGGCCATTAGATCTTCACCCAACTCAGTGAGACAAGTCCTATTACTCCCATCTTACAGATGAGAACACTGGGGCACAAGGAAATGACATGACACATAAGCAGTCACATGGCTAGGGAGAAGGGGGATCTGGGTTTGAACCCCGGTCTGCCTGGCACCTAGGGTTGGAGGGACATAGCCAGGAAGGGGAGGGAGGTTCTCCATTAGGAGCTAGGTGGGAAGGGGGAGTCCCCTACCTCTCTGGAAGACCTGGACACTGTCCTTGTACTGGCAGGTCAGGATGACGACTGTCCAATCAACTCCCTTTGGCTGCTCCATTCTGGCGAAGCGGAGGGGCTTCCTGAGACAGCAAGATGGATAGATGCAACTATTTTTTAAGCTGCAGTAAGTAAAATTAATTATTTTTGTATATAATTCTATAATTTTAACATCTGTATAGATTCTTGTTGGTATCACCACTATCTGCACTCCAAAAAAACTTCCTCATACACTCTCTCCTCCACCCCTAATCCCTGACAACCACTGATCTGCTCTCTAAAGCTATAGTTTCACCTACTTAAAAAATGTCGGCCAGGCATGGTGGCTCACACCTGTAATCCTAGCACTTTGGGACACTGAGGTGGGCAGTTCATAAGATCAAGAGATCGAGACCATCCTGGCCAACATGATGGAACTCCGCCTCTACTAAAAAAATACAAAAATTATCTGGGCATGGTGGCATATGCCTATAGTCCCAGCTACTCAGGAGGCTGAGGCAAAAAAATCACTTGAACCCAGGAGGCAGAGGCTGCGGTGAGCTGAGATTATGCCACTGCACTCCAACCTAGTGAAAGAGCGAGACTCCGTCTCAAAATAAAAGTAATTAATTAATCACAGCCACTTGAACTGAGCTAACCCACTCTAGACCATAGTTAAGGTGCTGTGATTTTTTATCCTGATAACACCCTTAGACCCTGCAAGATAAACATTATTATCTCCACTTTACAGAGACCAGTATACACTACAGTCAAAGCTGTAACATACCTGGGTCTTTTGGATTCTTATTCAAGTGACGGTGATAATGATATCTGGTCCCAAGCAAAGGCACTGAAAGACAGCAAGAGGCCGGGCGTGGTGGCTCACACCTGTAATCCCAGCACTTTGGGAGGCTGAGGCAGGTGGACCGCTTCAGCCCAAGAGTTTGAGACCAACCTGAGCAACATGGCAAAAGCCCGTCTCTACCAAAAAAAACCACACACACACACAAATTAGCCAGGCAGAGTGAGTGTGCCTATAGTCCCAGCTACTCAGGAGGCTGAGGCAGGAGGATCACTTCAGCCCTGGGGGCAGAGGTTGCAGTAAGGTGGTGTCATTGCTTTGTCCAACCTGGGTGACAAAGCCAGACTCTGTCTGGAAAAAAAAAAAGACAGCAAGAAAGAAATCCCTGAAATGCCTGGGGCAGGGGTGGCTCACATCCACAATCCTAGCACTTTGGGAGACCAAGGCAGGCAGATCACTTGAGGTCACGAGTTCAAGACCAGCTTGGCCAACATGGCAAAACCCCATCTCTGTTAAAAGTACAAAAATTAGGCAGGTGTAGTGACGTGTGCCTGTAGTCCCAGCTACTCAAGAGGCTGAGGCAAGAAAATCACTTGAACCCAGGAGGCAGAGGCTGCAGTGAGCAAAGACAGCGCCACTGCACTCCAGCCTGGGCAACACAACAAGACTCTGTCTCAAGAAAAAAAAGAAAGAAGGCCAGGCACAATGGCTCACGCCTGTAATCCTAGCACTTTGGAAGGCTGAGGTGGGTGGATCACTTGAGGTCAGGAGTTCAAAACCACCCTAGCCAACATGGTGAAACCATGACTCTACTAAAAATACATAAAAACTAGCTGGGCATGGTGGCAGGCACCTGTAATCCCAGCTACCCAAGAGGCTGAGGCAGAAGAATTGCTTGAACCTGGAAGGCGGAGGCTACAGTGAGCTGAGATCATGCCATTGCACTCTAGCCTGGGCAATAAAAGCGAAACACCGTCTCAAAAAAAAAAAAAAAAAAAAAAAAAAAGAGGCTGAGCAGGGTGGCTCATGCCTGCCTGTAATCCCAGCACTTTGGGAGGCCAAGGCAGGTGGATCACGAGGTCAGGAGTTCAACACCAGCCTGGCCAAGATGGTGAAACCCTGTCTTTACTAAAAATACAAAAATTAGCCAGGTGTGGTGGTGGGCACTTGTAATCCCCAGCTACTCGGGAGAATGAGGCAGAGAATTACTTGAACTCAGGAGGCGGACGTTGCAATGAGCCAATATCACGCCACTGCACTCCAGCCTGGGTGACAGGGTGAGACTCCAGCTCAAAAATAAAAATTTATGCTTTTTTTTTGGTCTTTTTGTTTTTTTCCTTTTTGTGGAGAACGGGGTCTTGCCATATTGCCCAGACAGGTCTCGAACTCCTGGGGTCAAGCTATCCTCCCGCCTCTGCCTCCCTAAGAGCTGGGATTACAGGCATGAGCCACAGCGCCCGGCAAAAATAAAAATTAAAAAAAAAAAAAAGACAGAAAAGAAAGAAATGCCCTAAATAAAATCCAATGGCCCAGAAGGTCTGAGCCCAGTCTTAATCTCAACATAGTGATGGAGAGACATGAGCAGGTGACAGATCATGGCCAGAGTGGGGAGGGTATCGCTTCCTAATGGCAGGAGCAAATGAACAGTCCTGGGCTGAGTATCAGTCTCATAAGGCTCTGACCCCATCCCTACCTGTTCCTGTACGATCCTGGACAACTTACTTAACCTCTCTAAGACTCAGTTTCCTAATCTGAAAATTATGGTCAAAGACACCAACCTCCCAAGACTGTTTTCAGCATCAAATACAAGGTAAAGTATATGGCACACAATGAATGATAGATCTTTCCATACAGACAAGGAAACAAGAGAGTTTAACCTGTCCCTGATGGAGGGACTGGAAGCTCTCAAATATTCTCTGAGTTAAAGATCGCCCTGAAGAAGAAAACAATCAGGGAGGGCATGGGGAAAGGAAATCAAGCAAGGCTGAGGGGTTGATTTCCTGAGAGATTAATGCAAAAGGTAAAATGAGACAGGTAGCTAAGACATATGGAGTGCTTTTTTCAGGCATTATGCCAAAGGCACTTCAGCATCACTTCACATGACCCACCCATCAGCCCTAAGAATTGGCTCTTATCTCACGGAAGCTCTGGATAAGGAAACTGCAGTTTAAAAAGCAGAAACATAGCTATTAGGTTGGTACAAAAGTAATTTTGGCTTTTGCAATTGCTTTTAATAGTACAGGCAGGCTACGTTTTTGTTTTGTTTTGTTTTGTTTTGTTTTTGAGAAACAGAGTCTGGCTCTGGCACCAAAGGGTGGAATGCAGAGACATGATCACAGCTCACTGCAGCCTCAAACTCCTGGGCTCCAGTGATCCTCTCATCTCAGCCTCTCAAGTAGGTGGGACTATAGGCATGAGTCCCACTAATTTTTTACTTTTTGTTGAGATGGGGTCTGGCTTTGTTGCCCAGGCTGACCTACAACTCCCAGACTCAAGTAATCCTCCCCCTGGGCCTTCCAAAGGGTTAGGATTACAGGTGTGAGCCACCATGCCTGGCATTTTTTTTTTTTTTTTTTTGAGACAGAGTTCCACTCTTTTCACCCAGGCTGGAACGCAATGGTGCGATCTTGCCATTGAGGTGGCCCACGCCTCTAATCTCAACACTTTGGGAGGCCAAGGCAGGCAGATCACGAGGACAGGTGTTCAAGACCAGCCTGGCCAACATGGGAAACCCCATCTCTACTAAAAATACAAAAATTAGCCAGGCATGGTGGCGGGTGCCTGCAATCCCAGTTGCTTGGGAGGCTGAGGCAGGAGAATCGCTGAAATTGGAAAGCAGAGGTTGCAGTGAGCGGAGATCGCGCCACCGCACACCAGCCGGGGCGAAAGAGCGAAACTCCGTCTCAAAAAAAGAAAAAGAAATATGTTTTAGTGTCCTCAGCCCCACGCTGTCCAAGACTGGGATAGGGTGGGGGAGCCAGAGATAGAATAAAATACAAAGAACTCTTCATATGTACCTTTTGAAGAGAGGTGGGTCAGGGACTGCACATTTTAGAACTTTAAAGAGGGAAAAAAAGGTTCACGGAGTATTTGCTGCCTTCCAATAACAGACCGAAAGAAGTCAATTCGGAGTAAAATCGTGTTGTAAATTAACCAACAACACATCACTGAGATTCGTGCATAATACTGACCCCTGGCCGGGTAAACTGAGGCAAGAGACGCGGCCTCAAAGCAAATTCAGAGCAGCGCCGGCATCCCGGGCCCCACCTGCTTCAGGGTGAGGATCCTCTGGGGCCCGCATCCCTCCCGGTCCCAGCCGCCCGCAGGTCCCGCCGCAACAGACGGATCGCGGGGCTCCCCTAGAAGAACCAGGCCAAGGGGACGCGATAGCGCAGAAGCCCCTGTGGGCTCCCAGGGTGGCGCAGACTTCCCGGGGACTCTTCCCTTTCAAGACCCCGGGCAGCTCGCGGCTCAGCTCGGTGCTACCCGTCAGGGAGGGTGCACCGGAAAGCCGCGGGGGCACAGGGGCGCTGCGGGGACCCTCGCGGACAGACGTACCTGCCGCGGCCCGGTTCTTGGCGGAGCGGGCTCTTTAACGCGAGGCTGCGCGACCCTCGCGGCGCACGCTGGGAAATGTAGTTTAACCTCCGCGTCTGCCTGGCCGGGTCTCCGCCCGGCAAAAGACACGCTTGGTGCCACCGCACGGGCTAGCGAGGATGGCCGGGACTGCGCTTTCCTGAAGGGCAGCGGGGCTGCGATTCAGAATGGAGGTGGGGAGAGGGACGCTCCAGTACCCTCGAAACTACAACTCCCAAAAGACTGATGCGCCTTAAAGACACAGGCGCCTTTTCTGGGGCTCAGGGATCCAAGTTAATGTGTTGCTTTTTTGTTGTTTTGTTTGTTTGTTTTCTGGTTTGAGTTTTTTTTTTCTTTAACCCCTCTGGCCAGGACCCGGAGCTGCCGCTTTCCTCGGGAGAAAAATCACACTTTACCCAAGTGGAAGCAGCTGCATTGGATTTGCAGTTAGAAGAAATTGCTCTGGTTTCCTCACGTGGGTCCTTTGGGAAGAAACTTTCCAACTCTGTAGTGGGCAAAGGATCTGCAGAGATTTGGGGGAAGTTGTGAATGGCAGCATTGATTGTCATGGCTGAAAATTGCGAACACTCCGATTGTCTCTCTCTAGGGTACTATGTGAAAGGAAAATGAATCTCAGGACCCCAAAGTCACTAAGCCAAAGGGAAAAGTCAATCTGGGGACTTCATCAGGCAAACCTACCTCCCGTTTTATTCCTTAATAAGATGATGATAAAGGTAAAAAGCTAGATATGGCCTGGCCCTCACAATTTGCCCACTAGGAAATTCCTTCTGGGCCCCAAGATCTGCACCTTCAAACAGTTCCGTGGAATTTCACCCTGACAGTGTAAATTGATAGCTTATCTTCACAGGTGCTGGACTGACCCAACTCAAAGTCATCTCTCTGCTTACCTGAGACAAATGCATATCTCATTGCTTCCTCTGCCCTATGTTTATTTTTTATTTTGTAAAAACGCAAATTCACTGAGCTAGATGAATGCATAAGTGACTATTCCTCTACCCTCCTCTCACATGTGAAAGGCTGATCAAAGACTCAGAAAAGGCAGAGCACAGTGGCTCACACCTCTAATCCCGGCACTTTGGGAGGCCGAGGCGGGCAGATCACCTTTGAGACCAGCCTGACCAACAGGGAGAAACCCGGTCTCTACTAAAAATACAAAAAAATTAGCCAGGCATGGTAGGCTGAGGCAGGAGAATCCCTTGAACCTGGGAGGCGAAAGTTGTGGTGAACTGAGATTGTGCCATTGCACTCCAGCCTAGGCAACAAGAGTGACACTCCGTCTCAAAAAAAAAAAAGTTGGGTGTGGTGGCTCACACCTGTAATCCCAGGGTTTTGGGAGGCTGAGGCAGGAGGATCACCTGAGGTCAAGAGTTTGAGACCAGCCTGGCCAACAGTGCAAAACCCCATCTCAACTAAAAATATGAAAAAAAAAAAAAAAAAAAACTACCCGGGCAGAGTGGCAGTAATAGTGTAATCCCAGCTATTCAGGAAGCTGAGACAGGAGAATTGCTTGAACCTGGGAGGCAGAAGTTGCAGTGAGCTGAGATTGTGCCACTGCACTGCAGCCTGTACAACAGAGCAAGACTCTGTCAGAAAAAAAGACTCAGAAGAATGCAACAATTTGCCTCTTCGCTACCCAGGCCTTTAAAAAATTTCCTCTTTCCCCCATATCTGCCCTTTCCCCTTTAAATATTGAAGCCCTCAAAATCATCTTTGGAGAAAGGTACAGCTGTCCTTAACCTTGGCAAAATAAACTTGTAAACTGATTGAGACCAGTCCCAGGTGCTTTTCGGTTTACAACTAGAAAACTAAACTAGGCACATTCGTGCAAAACGACAGATCTATATGTTCAGTAGGGAGTGATGTTCAGGACATGGTGTTAAGGGGAAAGTAGCAAGTCGTAGAGCAATATGTATGGGAAGCCCCTCGAATCAAAAATAATGTTTATGGACAGATAGTGTGTAGATACACAGGAACAGGGCTGGAAAGAAATGCATGCTAGGGAAAGACTGCTAAGGGTGGGGATGATCAGGGAGAATTTGAGCTTTATCTGTATAGTTTGAATTTCTCCTATAAGAATGTACTTTCCAAATCTGTTGTTAATAAGGAGCCTAAGGCTGGGCACAGGGGCTCACGCCTGTAATCCCAACACTTTGGGAGGCCAAGGTGGGAGGATCACTTGAGCTTGGGAGTTCAAGACCAGCCTGGGCAACATAGCAAGACCCCCATCTCTAATTGCCACCCCAATCTCTGATTGCCACCACAATCAGCTAATTTTTTTTTTTTTGAGACAGAGTCTCGCTCATTTACCAGGCTAAAGTACAATGGCACAATCTCAACTCACTGCAACCTCCACCTCTGAGGTTCAAGAGATTCTTCTGCCTCAGCCTCCCAAGTAGCTAGGACTATAGGCATGCACTGGCAAACCCTGCTAATTTTTGTATTTTTAGTAGTGAAGGGATTTCACCACATTAGCCAGGCTGGTCTCAAACTCCTGACCTCAAGATCCACCCGTCTCAGCCTCCCAAAGTGCTGGGATTACAGGCGTGAGCCACTGAACCCGGCCCTCAATTTTTAAGCTTTTTATAGAGACAGGTTCTCACTATATTGCTCAGGCCGTTCTCCAACTCCTGGAATCAAGCGATCCTCCTACCTCAGCCTCTCAAAGTGCTGGGATTTTAGGAGTGAGCCACTGTGCTCTTGCTCTTACAATGCTGCAACAAATGTCCATCTCTGTGGAACTTTGAACATATACAAATAGGATACTTCATTAGAAAATAAATTCCTAGGCTGGGCATGGTGGCTCATGCCTCTAATCCCAACACCTTGGTAGGCTGAGGAGGGTGGATCATGAGGTCAGGAGTTCAAGACCAGTCTGGCCAAAACAGTGAAACCCCGTCTCTACTAAAAAAAAAAAAAAAAAAAAAAAAATAGCAAAAAATTAGCCAAGTGTGGTGGCACGTGCCTGTAATCCCAGCTCCTCAGGAGGCAGAGGCAAGAGAATCACATGAACCTGGGACGCGGAGGTTGCAGTGAGTGGAGATCACACCATTGCACTCCAGCCTGGGCGATAGTGGAAGATACCGTCTCAAAAAAAAAAAAAAAAAAAAAAGAAATTCCTAGGTCAAATAGTTTCTGCATTTGTAATTTTGAAGATATTACCAAGTTGTTCTTAGAGGTGGCACAGATTTCCAGTTACACTAGCAGTGGATGAGAATGCCCCACACTCTTCCCAAGATAATTATCAAGCTTTTTGATTGTTGCCAATCTGATATGTGAAAAATGATATCTCAGTGTGGTGGTTTTCATCTGCAATTCTTTTATTAAGAGTGATGCAGCCAGGCGCGGTGGCCTGTAATCCCAACACTTTGGGAGGTCAAGGCAGGCAGATCATGGGGCCAGGAGTTCAAGACCAGCCTGGCCAACATGGTGAAACCCCACCTCTACTAAAACTACAAAATTTAGCTGGGTTTGGTGGTGGGCGCCTGTAATCCCAGCTACTTGTGAGGCTGAGGCAGGAGAATGCCTTGAACCCGGGAGGCGGAGGTTGCAGTAAGCCAAGATCTCGCCACTGCACTCTAGCCTGGGTAACAGAGCAAGACTCCATCTTGAAAATAATAATAATAAGAAGAAGAAGAAGAAGAAGAAGAAGTAATGCTCAGTGGGGCATAGTGACTCACACCTGTAATCCCAGCACTTGGGAGGCTGAGGCAAGTGGATCACTTGAGGTCAGGTGTTTAAGACCAGCCTGGCCAACATGGTGAAACTCCATCTCTATTAAAAATACAAAAATTAGCCAGGCGTGGTGGCACATGCCTGTTGTCCCAGCTACTGGGGTGGCTGAGGTAGGAGAATCGTTTGAACCCAGGAGGCAGAGGATGCAATGAGCCAAGATCATACCACTGCATTCTAGCCGGGGCAGCAGAGCAAAATTCTGACTGAAGAAAAAGGCCAAGGAGGGCAGATCACGAGATCAGGAGATTGAAACCATCCTGGCTAACATGGTAAAACACTGTCTCTACTAAAAATACAATACAATACAATAGCCGGTGTGGTGGCCCGTGCCTGTAGTCCCAGCTACTAGGGAGCCTGAGGCAGAAGAGTCACTTGAACCTGGGAGGCAGAGGTTGCAGTGAGCTGAGATTGTACTACTGCATTCCAGCCTGGTGACAGAGTGAGACTCTGCCAAAAAAAAAAAAAAAAAAAAAAGAGTGACACCACTCTGCCCAGGTATGGTGGCTTTTGCCTATAATTCCAGCACTTTAGGAGGCCAAGGTAGAAGGACCACTTTGAACCCAGGAGTCACAGACCAGCCTAGGTAACACAGTCAGACCCTGTCTTTGCAAAATAAAAAGAAGAAGGTGAAGGAGAAAGAATTAGCCAAGCATGGTGGTGCGCCATGTAGCCCCAGCTACTCGGGAGGCTGAGGCAGGGGAATCACTTGAACCCAGGAGGCAGAGGTTGCAGTGAGCTGAGATTGCGCCACTGCACTCCAGCCTGGGCAACAGAGCGAGATTCTGTCTAAAAAATAAACAAATAAAAAGGAGAAGGAGAAAGAGGAGAGGAAAGGGAAGGAGAAGGGGAAGGGGAAAAATGATGCTCCCTTTGCATCCCATTGAGGTACAGAGGGGGAAAAAATAAAGAAGAGTGATGCTCTGAGAAAATAACAAGTGTTAGTGAAGATGTGGAGAAGTTGGAACCCCGTGTACTGTTGGTGGGAATGTAGAATGGTGCAGCAGCTATGGAAAACAGTATGGCACTCCTCAAAAAAAAAAAAAAAAAAATTACTAGGTGTGGATGGGACAGGCAGGGCTTACGAAAGGATCAACATGTCTTTGGCTAGAGATTTATCACATCCGTCTTTGGAAAAGGAAAAGAAAAATCATAAAAGAAACCGTTAGTTCAAAGTCCAAATTCTTATTTTATGGATGTTCAGATTGTCTCAAAATTACCATACTTTTCGGCCATGCCTAGACAGTGGTTCTTTGTGTGGGTTGTTCAACAGTATGAGCCTACAGAAGGAAAGGCCAGACTCACAGAGGGTGTTCACTTAGAGGAAAGCAACACAGATGTGCTGATCCACACCACTTCCTAAATCTGTTATCTCACAGACAGCCTTATCATAAGTCTAGCAATTCTAATTCATCTACCAAGATAATGTATTCCTAATTACGTTTGATTTTGTAATATATACAACAGTGGTCTATTTTGGTGTCAGTTTTCCAATAAAGTTTTGATTATGGGCAAAAAAAAAAATTACTCTGTGATCCAGCAATTTCACTTGCTCTGTCTTCTAGTCTGGCGTGCAGTGGCACAATCATGGCTCACTGCAGCCTGGACCCCCCACCCCGCTCACCAACCGCAGGCTCAATCGATTCTCCTGCAAGTATCTGGGACCACAGGCATGCATCACCACACCCAGTTAGTTTTTGCCGAGCCAAAAAATCATTTTATTAAGGAAACTTCAAATATATCCAAAGATGAAAAAATGTTATAATTAATTAACCTAGAGTAACCACTCATCGCCTCTGTTTCATTTCGTTTTGTTTCTTTTCTTTTCTTTTCTTTTTTTTTAATTTTTTTTTTTAAGATGGGGTTTCACCATCATGGCCAGGCTGGTCTTGAACTCCGGACCTCAGGTGATCCACCCACCTCGGCCTCCCAAAGTGCTAGGATTACAGGCATGAGCCACCACGCCTGGCCTCTTTTATTTTTTTCTTTTTGAGACAGAGTTTCACTCTGTTGCCCAGGCTGGAATGCAATGGTGCGATCGTGGCTCATTGCAGTCTCCACCTCCTGGGTTCAAGTGATTCTCCTGCCTCAGCTTCCCGAGTAGCTGAGATTACAGGCACCTGCCACCACACCCAGCTAATTTTTGTATTTATTTTTCACTACACTCAGCTAATTTTTTTTTCTAATTTTTGTATTTTTGGTAGAGACAGGGTTTCACCATGTTGGCCAGGCTGGTCTCGAACTCCTGACCTCAGGTAATCCACCCGCCTCCCAAAGTGCTGGGATTACAGGCATGAGCCACCACGCCCGGCCACTAATTTTTGTATTTTTTTTTTTTTTGAGATGAAGTTTTGCTCTTGTTGCCCAGGCTGGAGTGCAATGGCTCAATCCCAACTAACCGCAATCTCCTCCTCCCAGGTTCAAATGATTCTCCTGCCTCAGCCTCCCGAGTAGCTGGGATTACAGGCATGTGCCACCATGTCCAGCTAATTTTGTATTTTTAGTAGAGACGGGGTTTCTCCATGTTGGTCAGGGTGGTCTCAAACTCCTGACCTCAGGTAATCTGCCCACCTCAGCCTCCCAAAGTGCTGGAATTACAGGTATAAGCCACCGTGCCCAGCTTAATATTTGTATTTTTAGTAGAGATGAGGTTTCACCATGCTGGACCAGCTGGTCTTGAACTCCTGACCTCAGGCAATCCACCTGCCTCGGCCTCCCAAAGTGCTGGAATTACAGGCATGAGCCACCACGCCCGGCTTTTTTTTCTTTTGAGAGGGAGTCTTGCTCTGTCTCCCAGGCTGGAGTACAGCGGCGCAATCTCGGCTCACTGTAACCTCCGCCTCCTGGGTTTAAGCAATTCTCCTGCCTCAGCCTTCTGAGTAGCTGGCATTACAGACATGTGTCACCAGCCCAGCTAATTTTTGTATTTTTAGTAGAAACAGGTTTCACCATATTGGTCAGTCCGGTCTCAAATTCCTGACATCAAGCGATCCACCCTCCTCGGCCTCCCAAAGTCCTAGCATTAAAGGTGTGAGCCACCGCACCTGGCCTCATCTCTTCTATATTTATAAAGTTAACCAACCTTGTTGTGTCTATACCTACACCTCAACCCTGGATTATTATTATCATTTTTTGAGGCAGAGTCTTGCTCTATAGACCAGACTGGAGTACAGTGGCGAGATCTCAGTTCACTGTACCCTCCACCTCTTGGGTCCCAGTCCAAGCAATTCTCCGGAGTAGCTGAGATTACAGGAATGCACCACCACGCCCAGCTAATTTTTGTATTTTTAGTAGAGATGGGGTTTCACCATGTTGGCCAGGCTGATCTTGAACTCCTGACCTTGTGATCCCCCCGCCTCGGCCTCCCAAAGTGCTGGGATTACAGGCATGAGCCACTGCACCCAGTCAGATTATTTTGAAGCAAAATTGAGAACAGACCCTGTCTCAAAAAAAAAAAAAAAGGAAGACAATAACAGTATTGAAAGCCGGAGCTCAAAGAGATATTTGTACGCTTATGTTCATAGTAGTATTATTAGAAATAGCCAAGAGCTGCAAACAACCCATCACTGACAGATGAAGGAATAAATAAAACGTGGTATGTACATATAATAGAGTATTATTCAGCTCTACAAAGGAAGGAAATTCTGACATATGCTACAACATGAATGAACCTCATGGACATTATGCTAAGTAGAATACACTGGTCACAAGAGGACAAGTACTGTATGATTGCCCATTTCCTATTGGCTACTCAGTCATTTTCCTTTCCTTTTTTTTTTTTTTTTTGAGACAGGGTCTTGCTCTGTCATGCAGGCTGGAGTGCAGTGGCACAAACTCACTCACGGCAGCCTGGACTGGGACCTCCCAGGCTCAAGCAATCCTCACCCCACACCCTGCCAAGTTGTCTATTTGGTTATTTACTTACAGATTTGCATAATTATTTTGTGTTAGGGCCAGGTGCGTTGGTTCAAGCCTGTAATCCCAGCACTTTGGGAGGCTAAGGTGGTGGATCAGTAGAGGTCAGGAGTTCAAGACCAGTCTGGCCAACATGGTGAAACCCCATCTCTACTAAAAATACAAAAATAAGCCAGGTATGTTGGTGCACACCTATAGAACCAGCTGCCCGGGAACCTGAGGCAGGCTGTTGCCCAGGCTGGAGTGCAGTGGCTCGATCTTGGCTCACTGCTGTCTCTGCCCCCAGGGTTCAAGCGATTCTCCTGCCTCAGCCTCCTGAGTAGCTGGGACTACAGGCACCTGCCACGACGCCCAGGTAATTTTCATATTTTTAGTACAGATGGGGTTTCACCATGTTGGCCAGGCTGGTGTCGAACTCCTGACCTCAAGTGATCCACCCAGCTCGGCCTCCCAAAGTGCTGGGATTACAAACATGAGCCTCCTCGTCCAGCTAAAAAAGACATTAAAAAAAAAAAAAAGCAAACAAAAAAAAAAAAGCTGGCTGCAGTAGCTCATGCCTATAATCCCAGCACTTTGGGAGACCGAGGTGGGCAGATCACAAGGTCAGGAGTTCGAGACCAGCCTGACTAGCATGGTGAAACCCCGTCTCTTCTAAAGATACAAAAAATTGGATGGGCATGGTGGTGCGTGCCTGTAATCCCAGCTACTCGGCAGGCTGAGGCAGGAGAACCCAGGAGGCAGAGGTTGCAGTGAGCCGAGATTGCGCCATTGCACTCCAGCCTGGTTGATAGGGCGAGACTCCATCTTAGGAAAAAAAAAAAAGAAAGGAGTTTCACTCTTGTTGCCGAGGCTGGAGTGCAATGGCACAATCTCTGCTCACTGCAACCTCCACCTCCAGGTTCAAGTGATTCTCCTGTCTCAGCCTCCTGAGTAGCTGGGATTACAGGCATGCACCACCACACCTGGCTAATTTTGTAGTTTTAGTAGAGATGGGGTTTCACCATGTTGGTCAGGGTGGTCTCAAACTCCTGACCTCAGGTGATCCGCCCTCCTGGGCCTCCCAAAGTGCTGAGATTAAGGTGTGAGCCACCACGTCCAGCCAATATGTCTCTTTTTTACTTTTATTATTATTTTTGAGACAGAGTCTCGCTTTGTCGCCCAGTCTGGAGTACAGTGGCATAATCTTGGTGCACTGCAACCTCCGCCTCCCAGGTTCAACCAATTCTCCTGCCTTCGCCTCCTGAGTAGCTGGGATTACAGGTGTGTGCCACCATGCCCAGCTAATTGTTGTATTTTTAGTAGAGACAGGGTTTTACCATGTTGTCCAGGCTGGTCTCGAACTCCTGACCTCAAGTGATCTAGCTACCTCAGCCTTCCAAAGTGCTGGGATTACAGGCATGAACCTCCATGCCCAGCCAAATAAGACATTTAAAAAAATAAAGTGAGGCTTGGTGCGGTGGCTCATGGTAATCCCAGCACTTTGGGAGGCCAAAGCAGGAGATAACATAAGGAGACCTCCTCTCTACAAAAAAATTTTTACAGTTAGCTGGATGTGGTGGTGCACACCTGTAGTTCCAGCTACTCCAGAGGCAGCGGTGGGAGGATCTCTTGAGCCCAGAAGATTGAGGCTGCAGTGAGCTCAGATCCTGCTACTGCAGTCAAGCCTGGACAACAGAGCAAGATCCTATCTCTAAAAGTCTATATGTGGCAATGGTTGATATGTCTGTTTTTTATTTTTTAGACAGAGTCTTGCTCTGTTGCCCAGGCTGGAGTGCAATGGCATGATCTCAGCTCACTGCAACCTCTACCTCCTGGGTTCAAGCAATTCTCTTGCCTCAGCCCCCCAAGTAGCTGGAAATACAGGTATGTGCCACCACGCCTGGCTAATTTTTGTATTTTTAGTAGAGATGAGGTTTCATCATGTTGGCCAGGCTGGTTGTAAACTAACTCCTGACCTCAAGTGGTCTGCTCACCTCAGCCACCCAAAGTGCTGGGATTACAGGTGTGAGCCATTTCATCCAGCCTTTTTTTTTGATTTTTGAGACAGAGTCTCGCTTTGTCATCGATGCTGGAGTGAGTGCACTGGTGTGATCTCAGCTCACAGCAACCTCTGCCTCCTAGATTCAAGCAATTCTCCTTCCTCAGCCCCCCGAGTAGCTGGGATTACCGGCGCCCGCCCCCACGCCTGGTTAATTTTTGTATTTTTAGTAGACAGAGGTTTCACTGTGTTGGCCAGGCTGCTATCAGAACTCCTGGCCTAAAGTGATCCGACCCCCTTGGCCTCCCAAAGTGTTGGGATTACAGGTGTGAGCCACTATGCCTGGCCTAGTTGTGTTTTAAAGTGGATGAAGGAGTAGGGAAGGTGGCAAGCAGCGGTTCAGTAGAGTCAGGGACATGAAAAGTTGCAAAGGATTGGTCAGTGTACAGCTCTGTCCGCTATCTGGTAATTGTCAAAGTTAGGATTCTATCCTCCCACAAAAAATAGGAGACAGAGGCCGTATCCTTCAGGATGATGACATTCAAGGAATGGCTTTCAGGTCCTTGAGAAAGACACTCTTGAGTTGTAAAACATACTTACACATCTCAAAGGATTAGAGAAAGAATTAACAATTGTGAGCCCTTTTTAGTAAATGCCTTGGTGAGAAAGTATAGTTGGAGCCTACAGTTGGCTGTTGTCTGGAATAGTCAATTCTTTTGGCGGTGGTGGGCTTTCTCAGGCAGGCATTTTGTTTTGTTTTGTTTTAAGACTGAGTCTCACTCTATCGCCCAGCCTGGAGTGCAGTGGCGCCATCTCTGCTCACTGCAACTTCCGTCTCCCAGGTTCAAGCAATTCTGCCTGAGCCTCCTGAGTAGCTGGGACTATAGGCACATGCCACCACAACCAGCTAATTTTTTATTTCTAGTAGAGATGGGGTTTCACCACGTTGGTCAGGCTGGTCTCGAACTCCTGACTTCAGGTGATCCGCCCACCTCGGCCTCCCAAACTGCTGGGATTACAGGTGTGACCCAACACGCCTGACCCAAGAGTCTGTATATGTTATGAGTCAAGGTTGAGGCCTAGTTGAGAAGAGGGTTTGGGGGAGCCTATCTAGAGTTTGGTCAAGGAGTTTGGTCAACTGACAGCTGGAAGAGTCTGGGTTTCTCCTGCTTGAGGGTGGTGCTTAATAAGCTTTCTTTTCAGCAGTTTGTAGCTGCAAGAACAACAGAATAACAGGTAGTAAGTAAGAAGGGCCTACCTGGGTCAGAACGAGAACCATTCTTGGCTGGGTGTGGTGCTGGCACTTTGGGTGGCTGAGGTGGGCAGATCACTTGAGGTCAGGAATTCCAGACCAGCCTGGCCAACATAGTGAAACCCTGTCTCTATTAAAAATACAAAAATTAGCCAGGTGTGGTGACGCATGCCTGTAATTCCTGCTGCTCTGGAGGTTGACGCACAATAATCACTTTAACCTGGGAGGTGGAGATTGCAGTTAGCCAACATAGTGCCACTGCATTCCAGCCTGGGTGATGGAGTGAGATTCCGTCTTAAACAAAAATAATGAGAACCTTTCTCAGTACTTGACAAGCCAGGAATCTACCTCCCCACCTCTCACTTCCCTAGCCTGTCTTAGGTTATAGCCCACTGAGAGGTGAACTGACCTCGTCCTAGGGTTTGATATCACAAACCCTGGCTTGTATCCATAGCTTGGAAGGTAGCACCAGGCATGCCCCTGGTGCCCACCTTGCACAAGAAAAACTTTCCCAGCTTTAGGGGAAATTTCAAGGGCTAAGGTCTGGAACACCTGCAGGCAGATGGCCCAAGTGGTATCTTCCTTTAGGGAGTGTACTGATTTATTTATTACTATTAAAGACAGCATTCCTGGCAGAGCATGGTGGCTCACATCTGTAATCCCAGCACTTTGGGATGCTGAGGCAGGTGCTTCTCTTGAGCCCAGAAGTTTGAGACCAGCCTGGGCAACATGGCAAAACCCCATCTCTGGCGGGGCATGCTGGTTCACACCTGTAATCCTGGCACTTTGGGAGGCCTAGGCAGGTGGATCATGAGGTCAGGAGTTAGAGACCAGCTTGACCAACATGGTGAAACCCCGTCTCTACTAAAAATACAAAAATTAGCCAGGCATGGTGGTGCACACCTGTAACTACAGCTACTCAGGAGGCTGAGGCAGGAGAATCAGTTGAACCTGGGAGGTGGGGGTTGCCTTGAGCCGAGATTGTGTCACAGCACTCCAGCCTGGGGGACAGAGCAAGATTCTGTCTCAAACAAACAAACATATGAACCCTATGTCTACAAAAATTGCAAAAATTAACCAGGTGTGGTGGCACACGCCCGTAGTCAGTACCAGCTACTCAGGAGGCTGAGGTGGGAGGACCTATTGAGGCTGGGAGGTCGAGGCTGCAGTGAGCTGTGATCTTCTCTCTGCACTCAGCCTGGGTGACAGTGAGACCTTTAGAAAAACAAAGAGTATTCCTGTGTTAAACTGGACTGGACTGGGACCCTGCCTTTCCGAGTTTGGCTCTTCAGGGTCATTATTAATTATCCCACAGGAGGGCCATCCTTGAAAGAGAATACCAGTGTGCTAGCAGCAAACACCAACAGCAGAGGTTATCAGGTTATCAAAGTAGTAACTGGCAGCCTGAGCAACACCTGGAAACGGGGTAGCAATGCCAATTCTGGGCCCTGCCCTAGAGCTAAAGAACCAGAAGCTGAGGGTATGGGGCAGCAATCTGCATTTGAACAACCTCCCCAAGAGGATCCCATACACACCAAAAATTCAGAACCACTTCAGCCTCACTTCAGTCTGTTGGGGGGTGAAAACTGCGGTCTCTCTGGAGTTTCATAAAGGTTTTGAACCAGGTGCGGAAGTTACGGGAAGAATGAGCTAAGAAAAGACATGGAAAATATTTTAAATGCATTCACTTTACCCTCAACAGTAGGAAGCTACGGGCATCTAAGAGAGAGCCTGCAATGGGGAGATGCCCCAGTGGGTGAGGAGCCCACAGATACTCTGCCCCCTTTTCCTCTTTTGCCAGGTGGGGAACACGAAGTCCAGCGAGGCCAAACCCCCGCCCACACTGCTGATGGGGTCTTTCTCCTCTAGGGCCAGGGCGCAGCGGCCTCACCGCAGCTCCGGCTTGCAGAGACCAGGCGTGAAGCCAAGCTGGCTTCAGGTCGCGGCTCTTCTAGAGCGCGAGTGGGAACAGAGCCCTCCGGCCCGGGTTTGTCCGCAGCTGGCCACAGCAGCATCTGAGAGGCGTCCTGGGCTAGTGTGCACCTCCCTGGGGACCCAGGTATCCGACCCGGCTCGGGCGGTCTGCTCCAGCCCCCGGAGCCCTGCCTTCTAAGAAAGAAGAGTTCCCATCTCCCTCCCTCTCCGCTCCTGAGCGGCGGACCCTTTGAGCCCTAGCGAAACTACAAAGCCCACAATCCCTGGGGTGCGCGCGCTGTCTTCCGGGAGATGTAGTCCTGGACGCGAGGCACCCCCATCAGCCCAGCGCCGGCTGGACTTCATATCCCAACATGCCCGCGCGCGTGCGGGGGGCGGAGGGAGGGAGAGACGAGGAGGATGTGAATAGGGTGGGGGCAGACGCCCCTGTCCCCCACCCTTCCCTTCAAGCCGGGCAGGGGTGGGGGAGGGGCCGGGCTAAGGCGGCGGCGGCGGCGGCGGCGGCGGCGGCGGCGGCGGCGGCGGCGGCGCTCCGGAGGGCTGGGTCGGGCAAGGGCGGGACTAGCCCACGGCCAGCGGACAAGAGAGCCGCGAGCTAACGGGTCTGGACGCCGGCTGCGACGGCTTTCTGCGCGGGCGGTGGCGGCGGTAGGAGCGGCGAGCATGGCCCGCGCGGCGCCGGGCGCTGACTGAGGTGCGCGGGCGGGATGAAGGCGGGCGGGATGAGGGCGGGCAGGATGAGGGCGGGCGGGATGCCGAGCGCCCCGGGCCCCTGACTGCCCAGATCTCCCTTGCTCAGGCAGCTGGCACGGCCCAGCGGCCCAAACCAGCCGGGTCCCGCCCGGCAACTTCCCCCGGACAGGGGCGCCTGGCTCCCTCGCGTGGGCGGGGGTCCGCGCGCGTTGGCCTCAATCCGGATCCCCGCCTTCTGCTCTGCACGTCCAGCGGTTCCCAGCCTCCCAGAGTTCCCTCTCCGCTCCTTTACCGGCAGCTCCCGGCCCCCGGCCCCCGGCCCTCAGAAGAGCTCCGTGCCCCGGTTCCGACTTCCAGTCCACTCCCTAGTTCGTACCCACAACCCCTGGCGTTGCCGGCCTCTGCCCAACCTGGGCCTCTCTTGGCCAGAGCCTGTCTGCCCATCAGCACCTCTCTCCTCTCTCCCCTGTGATCTTTCCCTTACCGGACACTGCCCCCCTTAGCCACCCTCGTGGCCCAGTTCTCATAGTTCGACCTTCCTACTTTGGGGAAACCGAGGCACAGCGTAAGCCAGAAACTTGGCCGATGCGCCAGTCCCGTGGAGGCTGGCCTGAACCAGGCTGGCCTTTAGGGAGAGAACTCTCCTCTCTACTCATCCTTCTCCGCCTTGGAATAGAAGTCGTTTCTTTCCAGTCAGTCCCCTGTGACTGGACCAAACTTCCATCCCCTGCCACAGCTCTGGGCTGAGCTCACTTGAGTCTCCGCTTAGCTTCCTACCACTCCTGTTGCCCTTCCCTCTTTCGCATAGCCCACTCCTGGCCCTTTCTGCCTGTAGAGGAGTCACCACCCATTGCTTGCTTGCTCAAGTTAGCCTTTTGATTTCTCTTTTGCCAACTGCATCCATCTCTCGTCTCCCATCTTGCCTCTTACTTTAACTGCTGCCTAAAGGAGCGGAGGACTGAGTCAAAGGTGATGCTGGGGAAATGGGCTAGAGAGGCGCTGGGGGCAGACAGGGGCCTGCAGCCTCTTTTCAGTCAAAGCCTCCGACGGGGGTACAGAGCACTCTGGAGCTTCTGGCCAGTAACTTACACTCCCGGCTTGTCTTTGGGACGGATGTCTGGTGGGCTCTGAAGCCCCTCTGAGGTGGAACGTATCGCTGGCCTTTAGGGAGATGGTGGCGTAAGAGGAGTCTGGGAGACCATACCCCTAAGCATCATCTTGCTTCTGCTACTAACTTTGGAGGGGTTGCCCTTTCAGGGAGGGATGCCTGCTGGCTGCCCTGATCTCTGGAGGAAGGCACAGAGTCTGGGGGGGGTGATCTCAAGTTTAGTTGTGGTGCTCAGGATTTAGAGGGAACGAGGGAGGGCTCAGAGAGGTGGCACAGACTTGCCTGCATAATTCAGTTTTTTGTTTTGTTGTCTTCAGATTTTTTTTTTTGGCGGGGGTGGAGGGTGGTCATCCATTCAACCACAATCCCCAGTTTCCCAGTGGGATGGGTGGAGGAAGGGAGGGACAAGAGGCTCCGGGAGTTCTGTGGGGTCCTGAAGGAGCAATCTTGATCTGAACCAGATGGTTCACTGCTTTAGCAACCCCCTCCTAGCCCATCCCCGTTGGCTGTGAATAGGATGCTTTTAACCTTGTAACTTGAGAATGGAGGAAGGGAGGCCAGGGGCCAACTGTGCACATGTTTATGTCTGCCTCTGCGCACTTGCTTGCAAGCTTGCCAGGGGCCTGTGAGAGTGACCCTTCCTGGGAGTGCACTGTTGTGATGTGCTGTGGCATGCTGATGGCTCCTGAGAACTTTTGGAGTGCAAATCCCAGATAAAATTAAGCTTCTAAGAACCACTGGCTGTGGCCTCCAGGGAGCATTTCTACTCCAGCCAAGCCTCAGGGTAAGGACTGCTCTTCTTTTTTTTTTTTTTTTAGATAGAGTCTCGCCCTGGCGCCAGGCGCCAGGTTGGAGTGTAGTGGTGCAATCTCGGCTCACTGCAACCTCCGCCTCCTGGGTTCAAACAATTCTCCTGCCTCAGCCTCCCGAGTAGCTGGGACTACATACAGGCTCATGCCACCATGCCCAGCTAATTTTTGTATTTTTAGTAGAGACAGGGTTTCACCGTGTTGGCCAGGATGGTCTCGATCTCTTGACCTCGTGATCCTCCCGCCTCACCCTCCCAAAGTGCTGGGATTACAGGCATGAGCCACCGTGCCCGGCCTAGGACCACTCTTCTTGAGAAGGCACCTGGGATTAAGGAGTCTGCAGTACCAGGATTGGGGATTCTGGGAGGTTAGGCAGCTTGGCTTTTCCATCTCTTCATGGCAAAAGAAGACCTGAGGGGTAGGGTCTGGGGAGAGGGGTCAGAAACGGATTCCTTTGTGTTGTTTTATACCACTTCCTGCCTGATTTTGGCTCTCATTAGACTGTGGATGTTTTTCAAATGTGTCCTCATTTTCTGAAATACCACCACCTGGCTTGGTCCTTGTCACATAGTGGGTGTTCAGTAAATGAGTTACGGCAAAAGGTCTCATGGTTACAGGTTTAGGGAAGGGTCCTTCACACTTGACTGAGAGTCAGAGTCTCCTGGAGAGCTGGTTAAGGCACAGATTGCTGGGCACCATGCCAGAGTCTTCTGGTTTACTCTGGGTGGAGCCTGTAATTTGCATCTCTCTCTAGCTCCCTAGGGCTAATACTTTGAGAACCACTAGTTTGGAGCCATCACAGTTGCTTGAGAGATTAATCCAGTCAGATGTAAAGTTTTTTTGTTTTGATTTGTTTTGTTTTGTTTTGTTTTTTTAGTAGAGGCAGGTGTCTCCACGTTGGCCAGGCTGGTCTTGAACCCCTGACCTCAGGTGCTCCACCCGCCTCGGTCTCCTAAAGTGCTGAGATTACAGGCGTGAGCCACCGTGCCCAGCTAGACGTAAAGTCTTAAGAGAGACCTTCTTCCACCTTACTTTTCTACCAGGCTGTTCTGGCAGCTGCACTGGTTTGGCCTTTCATTCTGATGCTGCCCAGGGTTGGCAATGATTGGGGGGACACTGCCCCACGGTTATTTGAAGGAAGGCTTCCTTTTTGAAGGAAGGCTCCACAACCAAGCAGGAAATTTAGGAGCCATGGCTTTGGAAAAAGGTGGCTGTGTGGCCACAGTGAAGCAAATTGCTGAGCCTGGTCGTCATCTGCCCTGTGCCTGTTTCCCCAACCAAGCGAGTTGGGGTGCCTGCCAAGTGGAGTCCTGCCATGGCTGCGCACTGGACGGGATGCCTGGGAGTCTTTGAAATTCAGAAAAGCAGGAGGCATCACTTACATTGTGCTTTGCAAAGCATTTTCCAGCTGTTGTTTTACAGGTCAGTGGAACATTTATAAGGCAGATATAGACCCGGGTAGGGTTACTGAGGAACAGAGATACACTGTGGGTCACACTGTGGCCCTGGGACTCCTGATTCTAACACCAGCTGAGTGGCTGCTAAACCAGTTGCTGCTAATAGCTTGAATAATGGCTGCTGTTCATTGAGGGCTTGCTGCAAGCTGGGCACCATCCTAGGTGTTCTCAGGTGTTAGTGAATCCTCACAGGTTGGCGTTGTTGCTGCTGCTTGGTAGATGAAGAACTGAGACTTAGAGAATTTAGGAGACTTGTTCAAACAGATAGCAGGAGGATCTGGGATTGAAACACGTCTTTCTGATGCACACCCCTTGCTCTTAGTTCCTGCTTCTTGTCGTGCTCAGCAAACCTTAATTGTCCTTTGGGATTGTCTGCCCCCAAAAGTCTGTGGGCTTTTTTTTTTTTTTTTTGAAACGGAGTCTAGCTCTGTCCCCAGGCTGGAATGCCATGGTGCGATCTCAGCTCACCACAACCTCTGCCCTCCTGGGTTCAAGCAATTCTCCTGCCTCAGCCTCCCGAGTAGGTGGGATTACAGGTGTGCGCCACCACGATCGCTAATTTTTGTATTTTTAGTAGAGATGGGGTTTCACCATGTTGGCCAGGATGGTCCCAGTCTTGATCTTGTGTGCCACCTGCCTGGCCTCCCAAAGTGCTGGGTTACCGGTGTGAGCCACTGCACCCGGCCAAGTCTGAGTTTTTTTGAGCCGAGAACTCTGCTGAGTGTTGTGGAGGAGACAGTAATGTCCAAGTTGCTGTCCCCTGGGAGGGGATAAGACAAGTCTACCAATGTATCCACAGCGGATGTGTGGCCAGTAAAAGGAGGTCGAAGTCATCCCCATAGAGGGCTCAGAAAAGGCATTTGGGATGGGCCTCTAAGGGGAGGTTTCCAAGCAGCGCCTCTGGGCTAGAGGGATGTACAGGCCAACAGGTACAAAGAAAGGCTGTCACAGGGCACACTTAGGGAGTTGTCCCTTTGTCTAGAGCATAGGGGATTTATTTATAAAGTAATAAGGAATCCTGTTTGGTTGCAAGTAGCAGTTGGCTGACTTTAGCAGGAAAATACTTCTCGGAAAGCTGTGGGAACTATAAAATCAGAGCCATGACTCAGGACCCAGGTCCCCTCCGGGGTCGTGGAGTGGGTACAGCAGGGACCAAAGGCAGTCTCTTTGGGGTACTGCTGTTGGCAGGATGCATCTGCTCCAGCTGTGCTGAGTCATTTTGTCATCACTGCTTGGGATTCATATCTGAGGGAGGAAAAGTCTGGTTGGCCCAGGCTGGGTCCTGTTCCCTTGTTCCTTTCCTTGGCCAGGGAAGGGCTGGTGGCATGCTGGGCAGTTCCCTTGGAACCCCTAGACTGCATCCAAAAGCAAACGTTTCCAGAAGGAGAGGAAATGACACTGCAAAAAATCAGCACAGACAGGTGCTGGATGAGGACTTGAACTGACAGGTGGCGGAGTTGGGGGCTTTAGTCTGACTAGTTTCTGAGGGCTAACTGGCAGCAGGGTATGGCTGAGTCATAAGGGGACAAGGAGAGGAGGGAGGGTGGACATAGAGAACTAGATAGAGTCCAAATAAGATGTCATGAAGGCTGGCACTTGGCAGTAGAAGTGGAAAAGAGGGAACTGAGTCTAGAGAGCTTGCAAAAGTAGATATCTTCAGGACAGACACTTGATGTGCTGGGGGCTTGGAGTTTCAGTGCCTCATGATAGGAGTTGGTTCCTTTACTGAAATGGGGCACTCAGGAGGAGGAAGAGTTTCAGGAGAAGGTGATGTGCCCTTGCTTTGGAGGAGCTGTGTGCTCGTGCTGACGGCACACCTGGAATCGTGGTGAGCTGCCTGAGGTTGAGGGCCTCGCCCTGAAGCAGGGCGGGTTGAGGGGGCACCAAGCCCCAGAGGTTCTCTACATTCTGGATGCAGCTGGGGCTGTCTGCCAGCTAGGTGCTTTTGCATCCCTTCTGTTTCCACAGGCAGCCCGGGATGGGCTTCTCCTCCTCCCCTTCTGTCCTCTAGTTCCCATGTCCCAGCTTCCCTCCCACACCATGTTCCCACACACCTGAGCCCTTACCAACTAAAGGGCCTGGCCCCGCTTTCTGAGAGAGAGTTGTCCTTCCTCTCTACTCAGAATGCTTGTTAATGATAAATCCTCATCAGCTATTAGGGTAGACATCTCCAAGTGACATGTCACAGGAGAGGGTCTGAACTTTGCCTGCTGTCTGGGGAAAACAGTTTCCTCCAGTTATGCCATCCTCATTAGGGACCCCTGCTTGTCCCTAACCAGCCATTTTAGAGTACTTTTTTTTTCCTTGAGACGGAGTTTCGCTCTGTCGCCCAGGCTGGAGTACAGTGGCATGATCTTGGCTCACTGCAACGTCCACCTCTCGGGTTCAAGCATTTCTTCTGCCTCAGCCTCTTAAGCAGCTTGGGACTACAGGCGCACACCACCACACCCAGCTAATTTTTTGTATTTTTATTAGAGATGGGCTTTCACCATATTGGCCAGGCTGCTCTCTAACTCCTGACCTCGTGATCCACACACCTCAGCCTCCCAAAGTGCTGGGATTACAGGCATGAGCCACCTTGCCCAGCCTCTTTTTTTTTTTTTTTGAGATGGAGTCTCTCTCTGCCCCCAGGCTGGAGTGCAGTGGCGCAATTTGGCTCACTGCAACCTCCCTCTCCTGGGTTCAAGCAATTCTCCTGCCTCCGCCTCCCGAGTAGCTGGGACTACAGCCACGTCCCACCGTGCCAGCTAATTTTTGTATTTTTAGTAGAGACGGGGTTTCACCATGTTGGCCAGGATGGTCTCGATTTCCTTACCTTGCGATCCACCCGCCTCGGCTTCCCAAAGTGCTAGGATTACAGGTGTGAGCCACCGTGCCTGGCGTAGAGTACTTCTTGTTGCTATTTATAAATCACTGTTATAGTTACAACATTCTGTCAAGCTCTCATGTTGCAGTTGCAGACCTTGTAGGGCTCCAGGGCACAGGCTGGTCTTTGGGCACTCCCAGCTTTCTAGTTGAGTACTGGTGGTTTCCTGCTGCAGAAATGGGTGGGAGGGAGGGAACTTCATGCAAGAGTTGTCTTGCGTGGAGGCAGGAGGAGCTATGCTGAAGGGTGCCTTATCCCTGCAGAATCTCAGAGCAGGTCATCTTCCTGGAGTGAAGAGGACTTTCTCTCAATTCAAATATATGTGCTGTTTTACCATCTATTAATGCAGTGGATACTACCATGTACAATAAGGTGAACAAGGGACAAGGGAAATCTAGAGAAAAAAGTGTAATTTTTCTTTATTTTGCCAATGATGCTAAATGGGGTTTTGGTCTGTCACCCAGGCTGGAATACAGTGATGCTAGCATAGCTCACTGCAGCCTTGAACTCCTGGGCTCAGGGCCCTCCCACCTCAGCTGCAGCTACAGGTGTACACTATTTTGTGCCCAGCTAAGTTTTTAATTTTTTTCTTTTTTTAGAGATGGGAATTTTTTGTTTTTTTGGGTTTTTTTTGAGACGAAATCTCTCTCTGTCGCCAAGGCTGTAGTGCAGTGGTGGTGCCATCTCAGCTCACTGCAACCTCCATCTCCTGGGTTCAAGCAATTCTCTTGCCTCAGCCTCGCAAGTAGCTGGGATTACAGGTGCCGCCAGAGATGGGAGTTTTGTCATGTTTCTCAGGCTGGTCTTGAATTCCTGGCTTCAAGTGATCCTCCCACCTGGCTAGATTTTATTTGCATGATGGTGATAATTAACAACACACATAGTTCTGGTATCAGATGTTGAAAACAACCCAGCTTCTTCCTTCGAATGCTATTAATTCCCAGGCGAAGGGGCCCCTCCTCCTGGAAGGTGGCATTACAGGGCTCATCGGCGGAGAGGGGACCCTGAGGTGTTGAGGCATGACCCAAGGACCTGCTCTGCCTTTTCTGTCTTGACTCAGCAGTCCTAGCCCTGTGGCCAGGGCTCAGCAGGTCAGCAGCCTCAGCAGGTCAGCAGGTCTGCAGCTTTCGGACAGAGAAAACTGGCAACAAACATTAATGGCTAATTGGTCTACAGGGAACTACTCTGGTGTGGAAAAATCAACAAGTTATTTATTTGTGTGGTTAGAGGGAACTTAGAGGGACTAGGGCTGACAGTGAAGAGGGGAGGGTGAGAAGACGCCAGGTCAGGGGATTGCCCTGCCGCCCCCACTGCTCCACCTGCTGCTGCTGCCTCCCCCACACTCCCTCCTTCCTGCCTTCTTTGCAAGCTTCCTTTGAGTTTGCAAGGGACATTATTAGAATGTGGAATCTCCCCTGCTCCATTAGTCAGGTTTCCCCAACCTTTGTTCCTACTCAAGTTCAGTTAAACACAAAGTACCAGCGATTTGATGTAGGCAGCATATTGGAACCTGAGTTTCAGGGGGAAGTGAAAGTTTTTATGAGCCTGTGTGGAATCTGTAGGCTGCACAAGAAAAGATGGCAGCAACCTAAGGGAATGAGGCTGCGTGGGAAAGGGAAGGGAGAGAGAACCCCTGCCTCCTTTGTTCCCATCTCTCTTGGGTGCTCTAGGGAGCAGTGTGAGTCCCGGGTTTGGGTTGCCAGGCCACAAGGGAGTTTCTGGGGCCTGGCCCTCTCTCTGCTCCTTCCTGTCCCAGAGGGTTTAGTATTTCCCTGGATCCAGGCCTGTTTAGTGTTTGGCTGGTTCCTGGGGCATCCAGCATGGCCCAGGGGAGATCCCAGGTTCATGGGTTGGAGGAGATGGTAAGGAGAGGAATGGGGACCCTATTCAGGCTCCCCTCATTGAGGGGCCAGCACTGGCACTTCCTTAGACGGAAGAGGCTGAGGCAAGATCACAGTGGCAACTGTTTGATGAAGGATTTTCTTTAGTGCCTGAAAAGCAATTTACTCTTGCTTAAAGCCACAGTGGGCAGACTTCTAGAATGAGTGTGAGTTTTAATCCCAAGTGGCAGTACCCAGCTGTCTGCATTCCTTAGCCCCTTCAGACCTGGCTCAGGTATTTTGGAGGGCATTATCTTCCACCCATGCTGCCAGTCCTGGCAGTTCCTGCCCAGCCTGAGTCCCCGGGTACTCCCTACCACTCATGCTGTGTGGACAGAGTGAAGCCTGCTGGCTGTCTATTGGCAGTCCAGAGGCCCAGGTGGAGGCCTGGGCTGGACAAGGGCCCAGGAGCCTCAGGGCAGCCCTGTTTTTCTGTCTTCAAGGGGAAGCAGCTTGTTATTCTCAGGGGGCACATAGTCCAGGGCTTGGTCTGGGTGGATGCATATAGGATTCTTGCTGCCTTCGCTGCCCACAGGGTTTTGGTGCTGTGTGACACAGGGCAAGTCACTCCCTGTCTAAGTCTGGGAGACCTCATCGGTGACTGTGCTTAGGGATTCACTCTCAAGCCATCTGGTCAATATGACTGACAGAAGTGTGCCACAGCCTGAGTAAGGAGGTAGTAGTGGGGGCCCAGGAGTCCATCATGAGGTCCAGATGTCTATGGGAATTGCTTGAACTTTCTCCTAACCTGTTTGGATGAGTTCAGCAGCAGCCAGCTGGCTCTGGCATCTCCTTGGAGAACTCAGGCTCCTGCAGCCAAGGGAGCTGTGCTCAGTTCCCTTGTGTCTTGTAGTTCCTCACCCCCACTTCCAACTCCTGCTCTGCCCTGGATTTAGGCAGGAAACTCCATCTGGACCCTCTCCTCCCTTCTTACTTTGGCCATCATTTAGGCCCTGGGGTGAAAGTTAATAGGATTCCCAGTTTTTTCTTTGCCAAGTTCTCCCCCATCCCTTTACGTCCTGTGCTCTGCTCTAGCCAGGTTTTTTTTTCCCCAAAGCCAGGGTAGGCTGTGAAATCACAGGCTGATCCTGGAAGGCGCTGGGTCAGCCGCACAGCCACGTGGCGGATCTGTGAGGAGTTGAAAACCCGCTTGGAAGGGGTGGGGTAGGGTCTCATTGTAGAGAAGACGAGGAAGATAGTGAGGAAAAGGCCACACATACCAGGATACAAAGGCCTGAACTGAGAAGGCAGGGAATATTTGGGGACCTTGGGGAATGCAGTTTGAACATGGCATAAGACTTCCTGGATCGTGTTGAAGGAGGGTAGGATAGAGGGGTCTGGGGAGAGATGGGCCCCAAGCCCCACCCTAACAGGGAGGAAGGGGCAGGCTTTCCGGCAGCCTCTGGCTGGGCTGGGCTGGTCACAAAGAATTGTGCTTATAGGAATTGTGGGAGGGATTGTTAATGGCTGTTTGTTCACTGGCTGCAAGGCTGCCAAAGTTCAGTCTGATAAGAGGGAAGAGATAGACTCCTTGAGTTTTGTAATCCCAGATAGCTGTCTTCTCTTAGCTGGCCCCACAGATACTGACAGTTGATTGTGGTGCTGCTGCAGCTCTGTCACTTCCTCCTGAAATACACAGCTCCTGGCTTCAGCCCAGCTGGGTTTCCCCTGCCTGGCCACGGGTTCCCTTTCCCATCTGCGGTCAGCTCTGCACTGGGGGAGGGGGCAAACCCAGCAAGACTGAGCTCATTCTGAGCCTGACTCAGGAGTTTGAAGCCTCCCTAGGAGTGGCGCCAGGGCTGTGGACAGAGCAATGACTTCCAGACCTTTCTCTTCCATTTTGGTCTCAGGGTTACCCTGCAGCTCAGCCAGCCAGACCTGGGGCCTTTACCCCAGAGCACTGGGAGGTCTGGCTGAGTTAGAGATGGGGATCTGATGAGATTTGCTTGTGTGAAGACCACTTTGGGTTCCCTATGAAGAAGGAATTTGGAGGGGGTCTGTTTAGTAGATCTGGGGCTTAAGTGGTTAGGAGGCTGCTGGAGGTGAAGGATGACATTTCCTTGGATGGAATGATGGAGCAAGAAATAGAAAGATCTGAGAGACATTTTGGTGGTAAAAATCAGTTGGGATTTGTAATAAATAGATTGGCTGTGAGAGGCTGAGGAGGAAGGGCTCACATATGACTCTTAAGTTTTAAGGTTAGATGGATAGGGGTTCCTTTCCCAGAAATTGGGAATACAGAAAGAAGACTGGGTTTGAGGGGCTTGGATTATGCATGAGTTTGGTTTGGGGCAGGTGGAGTTTGAAGTACTTTTGGGATACCTCTAAGGTATATCATCTAAAGGATAGCATCAAGAACCACATGCTGTGGCTCACACCTGTAATCCTAGCTCTTAGGGAGGCAGAGGCGGGAGGATAGCTTGAGCTCAGGAGTTCGAGGCTTGCCTGGGCAATATAGTGAGACCCCGTTCTTCACAAAAAGGGAAAAAAAAAAAAAAAGACAAAAGGATAGCAAACAGAAATTAGTGGGATGGATAGGTCTGGTGTTTAGGGGAGTGACTGGCACCATTTGAAAAGCCAGAGATGATCAGGTATGGTGGCTCACATCTGTAATCTCAGCACTTTGGGATGCTGAGGTAAGAAGATTGCCTAAGCCCAGGAGTTCCAGACCAGCCTGGGAAACATAGGGAGACCCTGTTGGTACAAAATATTTTAAAAAGTAGCTGGGAATGAATGGTGGTACACACCTGTGATCCCAGCTACTCAGGAGGCTGAAGTGGGAGGATTGCTGGAGCCGTGGAGGTCAAGGCTGCAGTGAACCATTTTTGGGCCACTGCATTCCAGCCAGGGCAACAGAGTGAGCCCCTTTCTCAAAACAAAGAAAATCCAGAGATAATATTTTTTTTTTTGGTATTGTGGCCAATTTTTTTAAAAAAATTATTTATTTATTTTTTGAGACAGAATCTGCCTTTTGTTGCCAAGCTGGAGTGCAGTGGTGCGATCTGAGCTCACTGCAGCCTCTGCCTCCCGGATTCAAGCAGTTCTCCTGCCTCAGCCTCCCAAGTAGCCGGGACGATAGGCACGCACCACCATGCCCAGCTAATTTTTTTGTATTTTTAGTAGAGATAGGGTTTCACCATGTTAGCCAGGATGATCTCGATCTCCTGACCTTGTGATCCACCTGCCTTGGCCTCCCAAAGTAGTAGGATTACAGGCGTGAGCCACTACGCCTGGCCCAGAGATAATGCTTAAAGGTTGAAAAACACTTTTTTTTTTTTTAAATCGAAATAGGGTTTCACAGTGTTGGCCAGGATAGTCTCAATTTCTTGACCTTGTGATCCACCGGCCTCGGCCTCCCAAAGTGTTGGGATTACAGCCGTGAGCCACCACGCCTGGCCAAAAAACACTTTTGAGGGCTGGGTGCAGTGGCTCACACATGTAATTCCAGCACTTTGGGAGGCCAAGGCAGCAGATCACAAGGTCAGGAGTTTGAGACCAGGTTGGCCAATATGGTGAAACCCCATCTCTACTAAAAATATTAAAAATTAGCTGGGTGTGGTGGTGTGTGCCTGTAGTCCCAGCTACTCAGGAGGCTGAGGCAGGAGAATCGCTTGAACCTGGGAGGCGGAGGTTGTAGTGAGCCGAGATTGTACCCCTGCACTCTAGCCTGGGCGACAGAGCGAGACTCGTCAAAAAAAAAAAAAAAAAAAAAGGCTTTAGCCCCCATAACCCCATAATGCACTGCAAGATGAGAAATGGAATGTAGGATCCTAAGTTCCTGTTACATTCTATATTCATGGTCATGTTCTCTTTTCCTGACCATTTCAGCTCATTCAAGGTACGGCTCGACAGCAAAAGGCATCCCTGTGGTTGGGGGACTCCGATGGTGGGCAGTGCTTACTCTAGGCCACCCTGGAAGGTCATGTAGTCAGTGTCTCCCTCACCATCTGCATGTCTGGGCAGTGTCCCTGGCTGGAGAAGGACTTTAGTCCTGGCCAGAACTGAGCCACTTACAGGAATCCCTGAATGTCAGCACCCAGACCACTTCTGCTCTTGTGGGCCTCTGAGCTGGGTTGACTTATCAAGGGTGGGGATTTTATTTTATTTTTATTATTTTTTTCTTTAAGACGGGGTTTCACCATGTTGGTCAGGCTGGTCTTGAACTCCCGACCTCAGGTGATCCGCCCGCCTTGGCCTCCAAAGTGCTTGGATTACAGGCGTGAGCCACTGCTCCCGGCCCAAGGGTGGGGATTTTAAGGGCGGGTTCAGGG
The DNA here is from genome assembly GCA_963573385.1 of Cacajao melanocephalus. NCBI lineage: Eukaryota > Metazoa > Chordata > Mammalia > Primates > Pitheciidae > Cacajao > Cacajao melanocephalus. The sequence goes on along the minus strand of CAUYLG010060729.1, from coordinate 11,323 downwards.
CAGCCCTTGTGCATCAGATGTCAAGTAAGTAGCTTTATAAAGTTCATGCAAATTAAATGGAAAATGGTTGTACATGTGTGCAAGATTGTATCATTTGGACTTCTTTAATTACACCAGCCAAAATCCAATTTAAAGTGCCCTTTGATGAAAGGGAAACCTTTGATTCAGGTGCCTGTGGGTATGTCTGGCTACATGCGGGGAAAATGATGCCGCTCTTGGTTCCCACGTGATAGAAGGTGCCTGCTCGTGGCACAGGCCTCCATCCTCTCAGCATCTCATCTTAGGATGCCTGCAAGAGTCCTAGGTTCACTCTGAAATGAAGTCTGTGTCCAACCCCAGACCACGTACTGTGGCTGGGTGCATTTGGTACCCTGAGCACCCAAGCCTGGGTTACAGGGCACAGAGATGGCAGCTGGAGAGAGATGGTTCCCCAAAGAACTGTTGTTCACGATGAAGATGTCTTGTATTGAGCCAGGCCTGGTGACACATGCGTATAGTCCCCACTACTTGGGAGGCTAAGGTGGAAGGATTGCTTGAGTCTAAGAGTTCAAGTACAGCCTGGGCAACATAAAAAAGATGTGATAGTCTGGGCGCAGCAGCTCATGTCTATAATCCCAGCACTTCAGGAGGCCGAGTCAGACGGATCACCTGGTCACCATGGTGAGACCCTGTCTCTACTAAAGATACAAAAATTAGCTGGGCATAGTGGCGTGCACCTGTAGTTCCAGCTACCCAGGAGGCTAAGGCCGGAGAATTACTGGAACCCGGGAGGCAGAGGTTGAGGTGAGCCAAGATTGTGCCACTGCACTCCAACCTGCATGACAGAGTGAGACTCGGTCTCAAAAAAATTAATTAATTAATTAAAATTAAAAAGAAAAGATGTGATATGTTGAGGCAGTGCCAGGTACCATTTTGACCCATGGAGACCTTGCTTTGCCCTAGTTCTATTGCCATTTATTAATTTACCTTATTCAAATTGAATGTTAGAATGTAGAATAGAACTTAAAATCATTGAGTCGTTCCATTTGCAGATCAGGAAGTGGAAGTTGAGAAATTTGCCCAATGTCCCCAAACCAGGAAGCAGAAGAACTGAAGCAAGAACCCAGGTTGTGTGACTTGCAGGCAGGGGGCTCTTTCCAGTATGAAGTGCTGACTTTTTGTTTGTTTTGGGATGGAATCTCACTCTGTCGCCAAGGTTGGAGTGTAGTAGCTCCGTCTGGGCTCATTGCAACCTCCGCCTCCCAGATTCAAGCGATTCTCCTGTGTCAGCCTCCCCAGTAGCAGGGACGACAGGCATGTGCTACCACGCCCGGCTAATTTTTTGTATTCTTAGTAGAGACGGGATTTCACCATGTTGGCCTAGCTGGACTCAAACTCCTGACTGCAGGTGATCTGCCCAGCGTGGCCTCCGAAAGTGCTGGGATTACAGGCATGAGCCAGAGGAGCCTGGTCTAAAGTGTTGACTTTTTTGGCAAATGGTCTCTTTCTCCTAATGGCCTGGGGGTGATCTGTATGGTGGCTGGTGTTAGGAAGGGCTCTGTCTGAGATGCAGACCCTCAGTGACATCAGCTTCCTGAATGCCCACCCACCTCCTGGTCTGTTTCTTGCTGGGACTGGGATGAGGACATGGCTTTGGTGTGGCTGTGCTTTCTGGATTCTGTTGGGGGATTTGGGGCAAGTCATGCTCCCCATCTGTCTCTTCCTTTGGAAGAGTATGCCCAGGACAGTGGTGCCAGTTTCAGGTACAGAAAGACAAAAATAGTGCTCTTCTGGACTCAATTCTCTGTCACCTCCAATTTGTGAGAGGACAGGTATTTGACTCAGCTTGGCAGAGCCAGGAATGGGTGTTATAGTAAGAGCTCAGCAGTGTGCTCTGGGCTTTGAGCCTCTGACTTAGTTCAGTCTTACACAGACTTCTCACCTCAGGTGAGCCACTTTGCTGGGATCTCTGGTCCAGAGGGCAAGGCTGGCCTCATGAGGGCTTCGGGCTCTTTGAGGGTGTGGAATTATGTGTGTATTAACAAAATGCTGGTGCGTCTGGGAGCTTTGGGGCAGTGCTCACCAGCTCCTCGGTTCTAGGGAGTGAAGTTTGGAACTGGATGCCTCTTTTATTCTGAGCCTCTCCCTCCTGTGTCTTTCCTCTTGCCCTTCAGACGTTTGCTGACAGCCAGTTCTCTCCTGAATTGTCTGCCAGCCCAGACTGACCTCCGTCCGCCTCTTCTGCCCAGCACCCAGAGGACCCTGCCTGTTTCTGTCTGGGGCCAGATGCTAACTGATTCCCCAGCCCCGTCTCACATGTTCCTGTGGCCTTTGGCTTAGCCACAGTGTCCCCTCTTGTCCCTATTTCCTTCCTGTCTGTGAGGCTGAAACTCGATGTTATTTGGGTATCTAGTACTCCACAGCCTACAGTCATTGTTCATTTAATCTTTGCAGGGAGTGTGTGAGGTTAGCAGGCTGGTATTAGCATAGTCATTTTACAAATGGAGGACCTGAGGCCCAGAGAGGTGTGATTTGCCCAAAGACCTACAGCTACTCTGCTATTGAGCACAGCCAGTCCTGGAATCAAGGTCCTCCAGCATTGGTCCATTGTTCACTGTAAAATGTTAGTGCAGGCTGGGTGCATTATGGGCTCAGGCCCATAATTCCAGCACTTTGGGAGGCTGAGACAGGAGAATTGGGGTTAGGAGTTCAAGACCAGCCTTGGCAACATAGTGAAACCCTGGCTTTACAAAAACAATAACAACAAACAAAATGGTAACTCATAGGCATGAGTTAATCACATGTGGGGGTGGGGATACCCTAGCCTCACAATGGGGAGGCAAATGGCTTGAAAGCGGAGTTAGGAGTGGTGTTGTGTACACCTGTGGTCACAGCTACTCAGGAGGCTGAGGCAGGAGGTCAAGGCTGGTGTGAGCCATGTACTCCACTGTACTCCAGCATGGGCTGGAGTAAGATTTTATCTCAAAGAAAGAGGGGGGCCTTGAAAGCGGGCCCTGGGCCCCCACCTCCTCACAGCCCCCAGATCAGGTCATCCCTGCACAGCCCCAGTCCCTGACAGCACCATCATATGGGCGATCCCTGTGTGACCCCAAGCTATATAATAAAGCCAGATAACAAAGACAGCTCCCTGGGGTCACTGTAATGGACCAAAGTCTGTGTGTCCCTCCCTTCCACATCCCCCCAAAGTTGACAACAGTAGTGCATGGCACGATGGATGTTGTCTTGTCAGGGAGCTTATAACTCAGCTTAGGCCAGATCCAGGACAGGCCACTCCTGAGGATGGGCAGCAGGGACTGAGGAGGGGCCCTGGCCTCCCCCACCCTCGCTCTTCTCACCCAGGGGTGAGGCTCAGAGGCAGTGCCAGGGAAAGGCCCCCTTTGGGCCTACTCACAGCAGCTGATATTGCCACTTCCTAGAGGTGGTAAAGTGATTCCCTGGCAACCAGGGGCCCTGCCTGAGTAGGTCACAGCACGTCATCAGCTCCTCAGGAAAGAGGAATACTCCTCAGCTGGAGCTCGGGAGACAGGAAGGCAGGTGTGTGCTGGGCTCTTGAGGCACCATCCTCCCCAGCTCACGTCCCAGGGCTGAACCTGAGTGACCGGGAAAAGCAGGGTGCAGGGCAGCGATTCTTCCCAAAGCTACCTGCGGGCTTGGTGCTGGAAGTTATCAGATGGCACCAGGCTGGCCTTGAGCTCCTGACGACCTGTCTTCCTAGCTGGAACTACCAGGATCTCTGTTGGAAAGGAAATGTCCATAGGACACAGCAGCTGAGCAAGAGGCCCACCTCTGGTTCCCCCGTCTTTTACTCTGTGTTTCTCTACCTTTATTCTGGAGGGGCCAGGCCAGGCGGGAGGACACGGCTTCTTTTTAATCTTCTGGTCCAAGCATGGATACAAACACCTTCCTTGAGTTTCCATTAGCATAGCTGCCACCGACTGACCTTTCCAAAAGACATTACTAAATATAAAAGGAGAGCAAAAGAAAGCTAAAGATAGAGTATGTGAAGAATAAAAACAGCCTGGCTCACAGAGAACAGGTTACTGGTTTGTTTCCAGGGCTTTCAGACCCCGCCCTGTTCTTCCCCTCCCAGGAGATAACCACCTCCAGGGCCAGCAGATGTCTGCAGGCCCTTTTGTCAGGCTCTCTGGCCTCCTAGTGTTGGCTTGCCTCCTGTCTAGGTTATCCTCTAGGGCCTGTGCCACCAGGAAGCCTCTCCTGTGCTACCAGGAATCCTCTCCAGACTACTTGACCACCCTGTGGTCAGATCTTTGTTCTGCCCTCTTCTCTACCCAGGGCTCTTGGCTGTGGTGGTGAAGGGAGGGATACCTCCTTCTCTAGGTCTCCTAGGGGATTGGCATCTATGTGACTAGACCTTTTAGGAGCACAGTCTTGTTCCAAGTAGGCTTTGTAATACGACCTACCTCTTGCCATACTGCTCAGGCTTAGCTAATGATATGCTATACAAAAGGCTTTCTCCAACATCTGATCTTGGCAGAAACTATAGACATCTCCCCACCTGGTTCCATCCTCCCACTGGGCCACAAGAATAGTAACTGATAAGTTAGAAGTTGGCCTGGTTGATGGAAGTTTTTTGGGCAAGCCGGAGGAAAGAGTGTTCTAGGTTTGGGGGGAAAGAAAACCCCCACCACATGTTAATGAAGAAATTAGATAAGATCCTGGCCACAAAGTTCAGTTTCCAGCCTGTGACATCAGCTCTGCATCCTGCTTAGCATCTGGGTGGGGCCCAGGAGCCAGACGTGGCTCCAGACTCCAGACTCCAGACTCCAGGCTGCTGCTTGTTGGCATGCACAATACACCCATTTCATTCTCGGTGTTCACTTGCAGTCCCAAGAAATCAAAAGAACCATTGCCTTACAGGGAAAAGTAGGGGCAGGATAGACTAAGAAGTGGGGTCAAGGCCAGGAGTGGTGGCTCACACCTGTAATTCTAGCACTTTTGGCACTTTTGGAGGTGGAGGTGGGCAGATCACGAGAGTTCAGGAGTTCGAGACCAACGTGGCCAACATGGTAAAACCCTGTCTCTACTAAAAATACAAAAATTAGCTGGGCATGGTGGCGAGCGCCTGTAATCTCAGCTACTCAAGGAGGCTGGGACAGGAGAATCACTTGAACCTGGGGGATGGAGGTTGTAGTGAGCCGAGATCGTGCCGCTTCACTCCAGCCTGGGTGACAGAGTAAAACTCCATCTCAAAAAAAAAAAAAAAAGAAGGGGGGTCAAGTTGTCAGTTGTGCCATCCTTACCCGACTGATAATGTAGGAGCCCTTTGGAGAGATTTGACTGGTACAAAGTAGGCCTCCATGCCTGCAGCCTGGACTGTTGCCGTGACCATATTGCCTGGCCCCAGTGGCTCTGGCACACACCCCACCTTCGTAGCTTGCCTGGGCCGGAGGACTGGCAGAGGTCATACTGGCCCTGTGGAGGAGGTGAGGCACATGACTGTGGCTGATGATAAGAACTTTGTTTTCACCTGTACTTTCAAGTGTGACGCCACTACTAGCGAGGCGAGTGAACTGTTCTGACCTCTGGTCGTCAGGCTAGGACAGGGAAGCCTCTGAGACCCGAGGCTGCTGCACCCTCAGGGCCTCATGTCCCAGATGCTCCCAGCATTCTCAGGGGCTTAGCTTGTCCTGTGAGTTGGAGCTTTGGGCCGAGCCTGTTTCAGAATGCCAGCCAGATCACTGTGCCCTCTGGTTTCCTGAGGGCCTCTGTGCCTAGGCAGTGATTCCACAGACCCTGTTTTGCGGCTTTCCTTTTGACTGAAGCAGTCATTTCCCCCACTGCCTGGGCCCGTCTTGCAGGTTCGCGTGCTGGTGGTTGGATTGCAACCTCTCTCCTGGTAATCTCTCCCCTATTCTCACATTCCTCAGAGGATCTGGGGATAGATGCTGGATTTTTAAGTCCAGTCCTTCAACTCTAGGTGGAAAGGACTGTGGCCCGGAGGTTCCAGAGCCTATCTCCTCTTTCCCTTGGTGTGCATGGGCAGGACTTGGAGGCGCTGTAGCTTAGCTCCTTGGCATCAGCCCCTGCTGGGGTCTAGCAGGTCTGACCTTTTCCAGGGTGGCCAACCTGCCAGAGCTTACAGTGAAGGGAGGGTAGGACCCAGACCAGAGCCCCTTGCCATGGTCCAGCCTTGGGAAGGAGCAGGCAAGGGCAGTGGCAGACAGCAGAAGCACCAGTCCCATTGCTTTCTCCTAGGCGAGGGGCGGAGTGGCTGGAGTCAGGAGTCCTTGATGTTGACATCCAAGAGTTGGGAGAGGGAGAGGGAATGCCCTGCTCTCCCTGCCACTTCATGTGACTTGCCCTGGCTCAGCTTTTTAGGAGAGTGTTTGTGTCCCCGCCCTGGAATCTCCTCCTCCTGCTGTGTGCCCTTGCTGGGGGTTGTTCCAGGAAGCCTCTGGTGTCGGGGGCTCTGTTGCTACCAGCTGATTTCCTGCCAGAGGGTTGAAGGTTACCTGGAGAAGCTGCTCACTTTCCTTCCCTTTCACCCTTCTTCTGGAGAGGACAGTGGAGCACACAGACGTTCTTTTCTAACCTTCTCACACCCAACCTGGACCTCTACAACCAGGCTAGTCTGTATATCTGGGGAAGCCAGGGCTTGGGGAGGAGTGGACTGACCCGTGTTCTGTGAAGATTGAGGAGGGCTCACTTTGATGAGGGTGAGTTTGGCAAGGAGCGTGGTCCTGCTCGCCAAGGGGTGCTATCAGTGGAGGACCGCACCTGCCTCTTCCTCCTTGAAGCCCTAGCTCTGCCCTCAGCAGCAGTGCCCCAGTGGTGCTTAAGTGTTCCTGTCACCAGCTCTGCCCCCTTACAGAGGGGAAAGCCTACATTTGGGACCCTGGGCTGCCAGTCTCTGAGCTCAGCTGCCCCTGCTACCTTTGGAAGGCCAGCCTTCCTGGCGGAAGACTGGCTGTCAAAACCAAGGAGCCCTGGCTTTGTGGTAGGCTGGAGGGCTTGCAGGAAGTCCTCAAAACAGAGGAGCCCCATTTCTGTGCTCCTCGACAGAGCAGGAAGCTGGCCTGATTGTTTCCAGAGGGAGCCACCAGGCCGTTGGAAGAAGGGCTTGGCTAAGGGGTCAGTGATGCAGCCCCTGACCACGCGGGAGGCGGCCAGGGCTCTTCCCAGTCTGGCTGCCACTGCCTGGTGTCGATCAATAACTGTTTGCAGAACGCACGCATCCTCTGCTTTTCTCTTATGATTCAAAGCATACTCCAGACATGCAGACGAACGCAAAAGGGAAAAAAGGACCCTGACAGTTCCTCGGTGGCTCCTTATTATACATCTGTGGTGTGACCAAGATCAGAATCATAAGCAGTGATGAGCAGCCAAGCTGCCTGGTTTTCTGAATCCTGTCTTTAAAGGAAATCAGAGCAGACTGTCAGCACCTTATCCCTTCACCCTGGGAGGTAGCGTGGTCCAGTTTAATGGCCCCTTGGAGGCAGTCAAAGGGCAGGGTTGGGAGATGAACTTATAACAACCCCCCCACACCACCCTGCACTCTCCAGACCCTCTCTGGCTTCCCCTGGACCATCGTTTATTCATCCCACTTCCCACTTCCTCCAGAAGTCTCCCAGGAGACTTGGATTTCTCCCTGTCTCCTACCTTCAGGGTCTTCCACCCATCTTCTGCCTCTGTTAATGTCTAAGATTTTTGGCTCTGCAGAGAAACCCCTTATTATAATAGCTTTGTATTCTAGACTCTTGCTCCTGGCTGTGGCTCTCTGGCCTCAAGCCTCAGGGAGCCATTTAGAGCAAGCTGAGGTCAGGTCTCTGCTCTGCATGGTGTGCTAAAGTGGGGGCTAGGGAAGGGGTCATGGCCATGTCCCACAGAATGGACGCACACCCTCCTCTGCTGGGTCTAGGGGTAAGGATCAACCAAGGAAGAGCTGGCCTTGAAACCACAACCTTCCTGGAGCCTGGTGCCTGCTGGGAGCAGGGCTGTGGGGAGGAGGGTGCCTGTGCTTAGCCAGACACGGGAAGGGCGGGCAGGGAAGTGCTGGGGTACTATGCAGCCAGAGTCAGGGCTGTGCAGGAGGGGTTTGTGCCTTGTGATGCCTGTCCAGGGCCATGAACTCTGCAGAGCTATGGCCTTCAATCTGCCCAACCCAGAACCATAGCCATGGAGTCAGTGCTTTATGTGCCTTTATATAATCCTCACAGAACCCCTTTGAGATGGGTGCTATTTCCATTGCACAGATCAGGACTATGAGACAAGTTACATGGTCACTAGCTGACGAGTGGCAAACCCACAATGTGAATGCAAGTTTCTCTAAGTACTTTGTTTATCTGGAGATGCTTTGAACGGAGGTGAACAGATGAGTGATCTGGAAAGCCCCAGCTGGGAGGACTGAGCCTGCGATCTTAGGGGAGTGAGCCGCAGGAGTTCCAGGTCAGCAGCCCTGCGGAGTGTGTGTTCCCGGGCCCTTAAGAGCAGCAGGCCCCCACTGTCCCCGTCACAGTTCAGGCAGCTGCTTCAGCTTTACACGCACACCCGTTTCCCTCAGGCTCAGATTTGTTCAATCTGGTTTGTACCTGAGGTCTCATGTCTCTGGGTGGTCCAAGAGAAGTTAGAGAAAGCTCTCACTTCTAGAATGTCAGAGATGGAAAAGTGGGGGCAGAATATAATTATCACTTTCATATGCATACTTATATAATTCATAAAAATGGTTTCAAAGCATTTTTTTATAACCATCATTTCTTCTGATTTTTATAGCCCTGGGCTTATGCAGAGAGATGATCCTCAGTTGGGCAAACATTTATTGATGCCTCCTTGCAGGACAGTGCTAGACCTTACAGTGGTACAGAGATGAGGAATTAAATAGCATGATCTCTGTACCCTCAGAGTTGTTAGGTTTCTAAGTGAGAGGCACATATATGTCTTTTTAGTTTCAGAGTAGAATCTTAATAAATGTGGGTCAGATTTGGCCTGGGATCCAAATTAGTTTGTAAACCTTAGAGAGCAGGGTCTGATAAGAGTTGAAGCTGGGAGGAGAGCCTTGGGGAATCTCTTTTATGTTAAGGATCTTGACCTTGGCCGCATGAATAAGGGCAACCCATCTCATGCTTTTGAAATACATTAGCAGCTGAAAGAAATAGGAAAGACTGGGAGTCAGAGTGGTCGTCAGCAGTAATCAATACTGAGATCCGGGAGGAAGAGAGGAGGTAGGATAGTTTCCTTTTGCTTGTTAAAGAATCTTGGAAGCTGGGCAGGGTGGCTCATGCGTGTAATCCCAGCACTTTGGGAGGCTGAGGTGTGTGGATCACTTGAGGTCAGGAATTTGAGACCAGCCTAGCCAACATGGTGAAATCCCATCTCTACTAAAAATACAAAAATTAGCTGGGTGTGGTGGCGCACATTTGTAGTCCTAGCTCTCAGGAGGCTAAGGCAGGAGAATCATTTGAACCTGGGAGATAGAGGTTGCAATGAGTCAGGATCACACCACTGCCCTCCAGCCTCGACAGAGTGAGAGTCCATCTCGGGGGGGAGGGAAAAAGGCCAGGTGTGGTGGCTCATGCCTGTAATCCAAGCACTTTGGAGGCCAAGGCGGGTGGATCACCTGAGGTCGGGAGTTCAAGACCAGCCTGATCAACACGGTGAAATCCTGTCTTTTTAAAAAAAAAAAAAAATGGAGCCTTGGAGCCTGGGCAATAAAATGAGACCCCATCTCTACAAAAATAAAATAATTATCCAGGTGTAGTGACATGTGCCTATAGTCCCAGCTACTTGGGAGGCTGCAGCAGGAGGATCACTTGAGCCCAAGAGTTTGAGGTTGCAGTGAGCTGTGGTGACATCACTGCGCTCCAGCCTGGGAGACAGAGTGAGACCCTGTCTCTAATTAAAAGAAACAAAATAGCCTTTATTCTTGGCCAGGCATGGTGGCTCACACCTATAATCCCAACACTTTGGGAGGCCTAGGCGGGTAGATCACCTGAGGTCAGGAGTTTGAAACCAAAGCCTGGCCAAAAATGCAAAGCCCCATCTCTACTAAAAATACAACAATTATCCGGGCATGGTGGCGGGTGCCTGTAGTCCCAGCTACTCGGGAGGCTGAGTCAGGAGAATTGCTTGAATCCAGGAGGTGGAGGTTGCAGGGAGATCACACCACTGCACTACAGCCTGGGTGACAGAGTAAGACTCCATCTCAAAAACAAACAAACAAAATGTTTGCCTGGAAATTAAAAGTAACTTGCTTGGCTTATTGGTTAACAGTCTAGACTAGAATTTGGCTCCTGAATCAATTGTTCTGATTTTCAGTGGAACTTCAGGCTGGGCATATGCAAGCAGACTAAGGACTTGAAGAGAGTTAGATGGGCCTTCCATCAGGGGCGTTCGTACAGCCAGTGTGCAGTTTTCACTAGTCAGGTGCAAGACTGAAATGGTCAAGTGGTGTGGAAGAGGCTGAAGGCCCATGTTACTTGGTCAGTGAGGGCCTGCCCAGACCACATTTGAAAGATGCCATTTGCATGTCTGCACTCCCTGCACCTATCCTGTGGACTGGAATGAAGGTAGCATCGGGTTGGGAGAGCAGTTTCAATTGGGCCTTTTGATCAGTTTACCCCAGGGTATCTCAGTCTCCTTCCCTCATGGTGTTGGCTAGAGTTCTAGGAATCTTGTTAGAGATGGTTTGATACCTATTCCCAAGAGATTAGTATTGGCAGGGATCCCCAGTTCCCTGGTTCGAATAGTTAAATCCAATTCATCCAGTCAAGATGGCACTGTAAATTTATACTCTAAACACATAGCAGTAATACATAAAAAGATAAAACTCTAAAAACATGTTCATGCATACCCCCCCTTTTCTACCCCCTACCACACTCAAAATGATAAACATCCCTGTGGATGAGAAATAGCAACACAAAGAAGACAGCAGGGCTGAAGCTGCAGGCCTGCTGGTCTCTGAGTCTGGAAGCAGAAATTTGGGCTAACAGAGCTATAAAGTGCTCCACTTGGAGCATGGAATTAGAGCTAGGAAATTGCTTGAATCCATAGGCTGGAAAGTAGCCTGAGAAAAGTTGCTACTGACCATTTCCTGGGACTTTAGCTTTTTATTAATTAATTAATTAATTAATTTTTATTTTATTTTTTAAATTTTATTTTATTTTTTTTTTGAAAGAAAGAAAAAGAGAGGAAAAAAAGTGAGAGTGAAAGAAAGAAAGAAAAGAAAGTAAGAGAGAAAGAAAGAGGAAGAGAAAGAGGGAGAGAGAACGAGATTCTTGTTCTATTGCCCAGGCTAGAATGCAGTCTAAAAATGGGTATTAAAAACCTCTTTTATGCCAATAATTGTACTTAACAATGGAGACAGGAA
>CAUYLG010060728.1:0-16219 GCA_963573385.1 Cacajao melanocephalus | reverse complement strand
GATCCTTTTCCCATCTCATCCCCTACTCTCGTTTTCTGGATGTAACCTTCAATTTGCTTTTGGTGGACATCTTTTTTTTTTTTTTGAGACAGAGCCTTGCTCTGTCACCAGGCGCCAGGCTGGAATGCAGTGGCGCAATCTTAGCTCACTGCAACCTCCGCCTCCCGGGTTCAAGCAATTTTCCTGCCTCAGCCTCCCGAGTAGCTGGGACTACAGGGGCGCGCCACCACGCCCAGCTGATTCTTGTATTTTTTTTAGTAGAGACGGGGTTTCACCATGTTGGCCAGGTTGGTCTCGTTCTTTTGACCTCCTGTTCCGCCCGCCTCGGCCTCCCAAAGTGCTGGGTTTACAGGGGTGAGCCACCGCGCCCGGCCGCATCATTTTTTAACTTTTTTTTTTTTTTTTTTTTTGAGACAGAGGTTCGCTCTTGTTGCCCAGGCTAGAATGCAGTAGTACAATCTTGGCTCAACGCAACCTCTGCCTCCTGGGTTCAAGCGATTCTCCTGCCTCAGCCTCTCTAGTAGCTGGGATGACAGGCATGCGCCCCCACGCCCAGCTAATTTTGTATTTTTAGTAGAGAAGACGTTTCTTCATGTTGGTCAGGCTGGTCTCCAACTCCCTACCTCAGGTGATCCCCCCGCCTCAGCCTCCCAAAGTGCTGAGATTACAGGGTCAGCCACCATGCCTGGCCAAACTTTTTTTTTGTTGTTGTTTTAAGATGGAGTCTCAAGAAAGAGCAAAAAAAACGAATAACAAAAGATCAAAAAAAAAAAAAGAGTCTCGCTCAATCACCCAGGCTGGAGAGCAGTGACGCGATCTTGGCTCACTACAACTTTCGCCTCCCGGGTTAAAGTTCAAGAGATTCTCTTGCCTCAGCCTCCTGAGTAGCTGAGATTACAGGCGTGTGCCACCAAGCCTGGCTAATTTTTGCATTTTTAGTAGAGATGGGGTTTCACCATGTTGGCCAGGCTGGTATTAAACTCATTTAGGGTCTGGAATTCCTCCGTGGAAGAAGCAGTGGGCTGACCTCAGGTGATCCGTCCACCTCAGCCTCCCGAAGTGCTGGGATTGCCAACGCGCCCGGCATTTGGCCACTTCTTCAGACTTCAGATTCTTGTGTAGCACCGCCCACCCCGCCCCGCCACCCCGTGCATGTGAAACGAACAAAATTTGTACACTTTTCTCTTGTTGATCTTCCTGGTGTCAGTTTGTTTTCTAGATACAGCTCAAGAACCCACTAAGAGCTAAAAGAGGGGTTGGAGGTGATCTCTGGCTCCCTTGCAGCACTATACAAATGTTTGTTATTACACTTTTTTCTACATTTGATATGTTTCAGAATTAAAACCATACCTATGTTCACAAAAATGGAAACAATTCAGATGTTCATTAATGAACAGATAAACAAAATGTGGCATATCCGTGCAATGTAACACCATTCAAAAAAAAAAAAAATGAAACAACATGAATGAATCTCAAATATATGCTAAAAATAAAATTATGCTAGGCGAAAGAAGCCAGACTAGAAAAGTCTACATAATCTGACTCTATTTGTATGAACTTTCCGGAAAGACAAACTGATAGAGACAGAAGGTAGATCAGTCGTTGCTCACCGTAAAGGATGGAAATGGGAGGGTCTACAATTGGATAAGAGGGGTCTTTGTGGAGGTGATGGAAATGTTTGAAAACTGGATTGTAATGATCAATGCATTACTCTGTAAATTGGCAGCTAAAAATCATTGAATTGTATGCATAAAATGGGGAAAGTTTATTTTACATAAATTATACTTCGGTCGATTTTGCAACAAATAAATTGATTTTTTTTTCAGATGGAGTCTTGCTCTGTCACTCAGGCTGGAGTGCAGTGTTGCTATCTTGGCTCACTGCAACCTCCTCCTGCCGGGTTCAAGCAACCCTCCCACCTCAGGCTCCTGAGTAGCTGGGATTATAGGCACCCACCACCATGCCCAGCTAATTTTTGTATTTTTAGTAGAGATGGGGTTTTGCCATGTTGGCCAGGCTGGTCTCTAACTCTGGACCTTAAGTGATCTGCCTGCCTCAGCCTCCCAAAGTGCTGGGATTTTAGGAGTGAACCACCATGCCCAGCCGAAATAAATTAATTTTTTTAAAAAGATAAGACAAAAAATTAAATTATATCTCAATAAAACTGTTAAAATATAAACATCTCCAGCCGGGTGTGGTGCATGAATCAATGACCTCATCGCATGGCTCATTTAATTAAAAGGTTTGACATATCATATATAAAATGATTTGTAAATCATGAAGCACTATATAAACGTAATAAATCATGATTATGGAATATTCATTGTTAATTGGACTCTTCTCTCCCCCTTCCTCTCCTTCCATCTTCACTGTCCATTCATTCAACATGTCTATTTTGCACCTACTGTGTGCCACAAATTGTTCTAGACCATAGAGATTTAGCAGTAAACAAAACAAACTGAAATTCATCTTCTTATGGAGAAATAGCCATAGCATTTAGCAACATGGAAGTCATTGAGGATCTTGACAAGAACATTTTCAGTGGCACTTTGGTAAAGAAAAGGTGGGAGGAGACAGATGTGAGACAGTGCAGATAGATAATTCTTTTTTTTTTTTTTTTTTTTCTTGAGACGGAGTCTCACTCTTGTCACCCAGGCTGGAGCTGGAGTGCAACGGCATGATCTCGGGTCACTGCAACCTCCGCCTCTTGGATTCAAACAATTATCCTTTCTCAGCCTCCCTAGTAGCTGGGACTACAGGTGCATGCCACCACACCCAGCTAAGTTTTTGTATTTTTAGTAGAGACAGGGTTTCACCGTGTTAGCCAGGATGGTCTCGATGTGTTGACCTCATAATCTGCCTGCCTCAGCCTCCCAAAGTGCGAGTTTACAGGCATGAGCCACCGCACCTGGCCTTTTTTAAGATAGAGTCTTGCTCTGTCGCCCAGGCTGGAGTGCAGTGGCGCGATCTTGGCTCACTGAAACCTCCGCCTCCTGGGTGCAAGCGATTCTCCCGCCTAAGCCTACCCAGTAGCTGAGATTACAGGCATACGCCTCTGTGCCCTGCCAATTTTTGTATTTTTAGTCAAAAGGGGTTTCGCCATGTTGGCCAGGCTGGTCTTGAATGCCTGACCTCAGGTGATCCACCTGCCTCGGCCTCCCACAGTGTTGGGATTACAGGCATGAGGCACCTTGCCCAGCTGATAATTCTTTTTGAGGAGTTTTGCTGCAGAGAAATCGTTCTCAGCCTGGGTTGGAGGCGGGGTGATGACTGTGTTCCTAGGGGACATTTGGCAATATCTGGAGACATGAGGTGGGGTGGGGGTTGCTTCTGGTATCAGGTAGATACTAGGGATGCTGCTGAACATTCTGTAATGTACAGAACAGCCCCCCACAGCAAAGTGGAGCAGAAATTTACATTCATACCAGGCCAATGGCTCACACTATAATCCCAGCTACTTGCGAAGCTGAGTCAGGAGAATCGCTTGAACCTGGGAGGTGGAGATTTCGGTGAACCAAGATCACTCCATGGCACTCCAGCCTGGGTGACAGAGGGAGACTGTCAAAAAAAAAATTAAATTCCTATATTTAAGTAGCTAGTCCAAAATGTCAAAGTGTCAAGGTTAAGAAACCTTGTTGTAAAGGGAAGGAGGACATGAGTGGCAGCAAGTGGGTGAAAGAGAGGATTTTTGTTTTCAGATGGGAGAAATATCATGTTTATATACTGATGGGAATGAAGGAGAATATGTCACTGGCTAAATGGTAGAAGAAAAGTTGATAATTCCTATAAAGAAATAGAGCTAAAACACTCCTGTGATACTAATAAACTCACACAAGGAATGTATGAAGCAAAAATGTTTATAGAGAAAAATTTAGAGGCAAAGGAGGACCTACCTCCTTTGGAAATTTTTATTTTTATTTTTGAGACAGGGTCTCCCTCTGTTGCCCAGGCTGGAGTGCAGTGGCACAATCATACCTCAGTGCAGCTTCAACTTCCCAGGCTTAAGTGATCCTTCCACCACAGCCTCCCAAGTAGCTGGAATTACAGGCACGCACCACCACACCAAGCTAATTAAAAAAATTTTTGTGTGTGTGTGTAGAGATGGGGTCTTGCTGTGTTGCCCAGGCTGGTCTTAAACTCCTGGGCTCAAGCAATCCTCCTACCTTGGGCTCAAAAAGTGCTGGATTACAGGTGTGAGCCACTGTGCCCAATTTTTGTTTTTCTTTAGAGATGGGTCTTTCTCTGTCACCCAGGCTGGAATGCAGTGACAAATCATAGCTCACTGCAGCCTTGACCTCCTGGGCTCAGGCAATCCTCCCACCTCTGCCTCCTGAGTACTTGGGACTACAGATATGCAGTACTACGCCCAGCTAATATGGAAATTTTAAAATATTCACCTTGAAAATCAATTAACCAAAGAGAGTAGGTTCTACGGTTAGATCCCATTAATATGATGTAATTCAGAACTGATTTTGTTTGGGTTTGTTTTTTTGAGACAAGATCAGACTCTATCACCCAGGCTGGAGTGCAGTGGCACAGTCATGGTTCACTGCAACCTCCACCTTCTGGGCGAAGTGGTCATCCCACCTCAGCCTTCCAAGAAGCTGGGAATACAGGTGTCTGCCACCACACCTGGCTAATTTTTTTTGGTAGAGACAGGGTTTCACCATGTTGCCCAGGCTGGTCTTGAACTCCTGAACTCAAGTGATCCACCTATCTTGGCCTCCCAAAATGCTGGGATTAAAGGCATGACCTACCATGCTCGGCCAGATCATACTGATTTTAACAATATTCAAAGGGCATGTATGGTGTTAAACCAACTTGGGGCATACAGAAGATATGTCCCAGGGGACTAGGCCTCCTCTTCCTCATGGAATCATATTCAGAAAGGATAATTTTAGACCTGGAGGGCATGTTAGAGGTTATCTTCATTTTATGTGAGGAAATGGAAGTCCTGGGATGGTAATTGGCTGTGAATCGTTAGGTCAGCCACATAACAGATGCAGAATGACATGGATACCATGGAGTGTTGAGTCAAATACACTGGAGGAACAATTTATAAATATAAATGTTCTGCTCCACTTAAGTTCACCTCTAAACGTCCAGCAGCATCCTAAGAATGAAAATCTTTCCCAGATGCATTAGACATTTTTCTTAGATCTGTCTTCTGTACAAGGGGAAAAACGTAACACTTATAAATTGCTCTAAGGGAAACATTACTTAACATCCCTAAGTGTCTCCTGGCAATGATATGTTTCCTTTCAGTGGAAAAGTAACTTCAGGACAAAGAATTTGCCTGAACAACCAGAGGGAATAAATACCACCAGCATCCCAACCAATTTCCCTTTTTTCAGTAAAGGGGGTTCTAAGATGTCCAGATGGGCATTTTTATTTATGAGATAGTCAGAGAAGTAAAAAAAACTTAAATAGCACTATAAAACAGCCAGATAATGGTTTAGAGATAAATCTCAAGGGACTTGTGATAAAATAGCAAGTGGGTGAATTTTTAAAAGCACTCTGAAAGCAGGAACTCAGCTTGTATAACCATGTTCATTGCAGCATTCTTCACAAAAGGTGGAAAACCAAGTGTCCATAAACAGATGGATAAGCAAAATGTGGTCCATACAAGGAAATATTATTCAGCTATAAAACACAATGAAGGGCTGAGCATGGTGGCTCACACCTGTAATCCCAGCACTTTGAGAGGCTGAGGCAGGTGGATCACCTAAGGTCAGGAGTTCGAGACCAGCCTGGCCAACATGGTGAAACCCCATCTCTACTAAAAATACAAAAATTAGCTGGGCATGGGCCGGGCGTGGTGGCTTACACCTGTAATCACAGCACTTTGGGAGACCGAGGTGCGTGCCAGGAGATCAAGACCATCCTGGCCAACATGGTGAAACCCTGTCTCTACTAAAAATACAAAAAATTAGCCAGGCGTGGTGGTGCATGCCTGTAGTCCCAGCTACTCAGGTGGCTGAGGCAGGAGAATTACTTGAACCCAGAAGGCGGAGGCTGCAGTGAGCCAAGATAGTGCCACTGCACTTCAGCGGGGTGACAGAGCAATACTCTGTCTCAAAAAAAAAAAAAAAAAAAAAATTAGCTGGGCATGGTGATGTGTACCTGTAATCCTAGCTACTCAGGAGGCTAAGGCACGGGTTGCAGTGAGCCGAGATCATACCACTGCACTCCGGCCTGGGTGACAGAGCGAGACTGCCTCAGAAAAAAAAAAAAAAAAAAAAAAAGATGAAGTTCTGAGTTCTGATACATGCTACAACACGGATGAATATGACTGAATCTCAAAAACATTACATTAAGTGAAAACAGCCTTAAGGACAAATATCATAAGATTCCTTTTTTTTTTTTTGAAACGGAGTTTAACCCTTGTCACCCAGGCTGGAGTGCAATGGCACCATCTTGGCTCACTGCAACCTCTGCCTCCCGGGTTCAAGCAATTCTCCTGCCTCAGTCTCCTGAGTAGCTGGGATTACACGTGATGGCCACCACTCCTGGCTAATTCTTGTATTTTTAGTACAGATGGGGTTTCACAATGTTGGCGAGGCTGGTCTTGAACTCCTGATCTCAGGTGATCTGCCCGCCTTGGCCTCCCAAAGTGTTGGGATTACAGGCGTGAGCCACCGTGCCCAGTCTTTTTTTTTTTTTTTGAGACAGTCTCCCTCTGTTACCCAGGCTGGAATGCAGTGGCACAATCTTGGCTCACTCACTGCAACCTCTGCCTCCTGGGTTCAAGTGATTCTCCTGCCTCAGCCTCCTGAGTGGCTGGGGTTACAGCTGCCCACCACCATGCCCGGCTAATTTTTGTGTTTTTGGTAGAGATGGGGTTTCACTATGTTGGCCAGGCTGGTCTCAAACTCCTGACTTCAAGTGATCTGCCTGCCTTGGTTTCCCAAAGTACTGGGATTAGAGTGTGAGCCACTGCACCCGGCTCATATGATTCTATTTATATGAAAATGTCCAGGATAGGTGAATGCATAGACAGAAAGTAGATTAGAGTTTACAGGGGCTGAATGGAAGCAGGGGAGTGGTTTAATGGGGACAGAGTTTCTATTGGGGTAATACAGTTTTCAAAATAGTGGTGATGGTTGTACAACATTTTCTTTTTTTTTTTTTATTCCTTTTTTCTTGCTTTAGCACTATACAGAGGTAGGTTGTACAACATTTTGAATGGAATTAATGTCACTGGGTTTTACACTTAAAATAGTTAAAATGGCAAAGTTTATGTCACATATGAAAGTAGTGCAAAACACTAAACACCACTGAACATTTTATATGGGTGAACTATTTGGTATGTGAATTATTTTTCGACAAGGCTGTTTTTAAAAAAGCCCACGAGAGTTGAGTGCAGAAACTGTGGAATGGCTTGGAAAGAAAAAAAGTGATGATTGCTTAGGCAAATGGTTCTCAGAATGGTGGGAAAAGTAGAAAGGTGCCCATGTGGAGAATCTGTCATATCCTTTGCCCTGTTGACAGAATAAAGTTACAAGTCCTAGTCTGACCCTTGTTCTCAAAAATGTGAGGCATTCCCTCAGTCTTAGCTTTCAAGAAAAAAAAAATGTAGGGCATTCCCTCCTGCTGGGGCAGCTTCCTCCCCATCATATTCTACACCCTAAGGTTGCCTTCATGCCAGGCTTGACCATGTCATTTACCTGGGCCCAATATATATCATTTTTGGATCTAGTCTGCCCGATTTGGCTCACTTCATCGCTCAGTTGGTTTGAGAGCCACCTTTGCTAAATCTTCTCCAATTGACTTCAACAAAGCCTCTTTTTCTCTGGGCTTCTACAGAACTGGGCAGTCATGTGAACCTTGCAGTGTTTATTCATATCTATCTTGTTATACACATTTCCCATCAGACCATTATGGTCCTAGAGAGCAGAGACCACACTGACATCTCTTGTGCATCCTTTCAATAGCTGGCATAGTGCACCCAACAGAGCAATCTACTGATATTGCTGCATGAATGGGTTACTGAAAATTACACTGTTGCAAAGTGACCACCTTTTGGCTGTGTGGGCCAGCTCTGGATTTTGACAAATTTAGGTTTAATTACCAATTTATCCAACTTCCAGGTGTGTGAGTTTCAGCAAGTTAATTTCTGTAGCCTCGGCTTCTTCATCTGGAAAAGGGGATAATATTGCATCTGCCACAAAGGGTTTTTTCTTTTAAGACGGAGTTTCACCATGTTGGTCAGGCTAGTCTTGAACTCCCCACCTCAGGTGATCCGCCCGCCTTGGCCTCCAAAGTGCTTGGATTACAGGCTGGGTTTTTTTCTTTTTAAACAAACTTCTGGCTGGGCATGGTGGCTCACACCTGTAATTCCCAGCCTTCTGGGAGGCCAAGGCAGATGGATCATGAGGTCAGGAGTTCAAGACCAGCCTGGCCAAGATGGTGAAACCCAGTCTTTACTAAAAATACAAAAATTAGCCAGGCGCGGTGGCACGCACCTGTAATCCCAGCTACTTGGGAGGCTGAGGCAGGAAAATTGCTTGAACCCGGGAGGTGGAGGTTGCAGTGAGCCAAGATAGCACCGTTGCACTCTAGCCTGGGCGAAAGAGTCTCTTGTCTCAAAAAAAAAAAAAAAAGAAACAGAGACTTCCTCTGTTGCCCAGGCTGGAGTGCAGTGGTGTGACTTCAGCTCACTGCAACCTCTGCCTCCCAGATTCAAGCTATTCTTTTGCCTCAGCCTCCCAAGTAGATGGGGTTACAACTACCTGCAACCATGCCCAGCTAATTTTTTGTACTTTTAGTAGAGTCAGGGTTTCGCCATGTTGGCCAGGCTGGTCTTGAACTCCTGGCCTCCGGTGGTCCGTCCACCTCAGCCTCCCAAAGTGCTGGGATTATAGGCATAAGCCACAGTGCCATAAATCTTTTTTTTTTTTTTTTTTTTTGAGATGGAGTCTTGCTCTGTCACCTGGCTGGAGTGCAGTGGCACAATCGCGGCTCACTGCAACCTCCAACTCCCAGATTCAAGCGATTCTCCTGCCTCAGCCTCCCAAAGGTGGGACTGCAGGCTCGAGCCATCACGCCCAGCTAATGTTTGTATTTTTAGTAGAGATAGGGTTTCACCACATTGACCAGGGTGGTCTCAATCTCTTGACCTCATGATCCACCCGCCTTGGCCTCCCAAAGTGCTGGGATTACAGGTGTGAGCCACCGCACCCGGCCTTTTTTTTTTTTTTTTTTTTTGAGACAGAGTCTCACTCTGTTGCCCAGGCTGGAGTGCAGTGGCATAATCTCAGCTCACTGCAACCTTTGCTTCCTGGGTTCAAGCCATTTTCCTGCCTCAGCCTCCCAAGTAGCTGGGACTACAGGCATGCACCACCATGCCCAGCTAATTTTTTTTTTTTTTTTGAGATGGAGTCTCTGTCACCCAGGCTGGAGTGCAGTGGCTCAATCTCAGCTCACTGCAACCTTCACACCCCGGGTTTAAGAAATTCTTCTGCCTCAGCCTCCTAAGTAGCTGGGATTACAGGCGCCTGCCACCTCACCCGGCTAATTTTTGTGTTTTTAGTAGAGATGGGGTTTCACCATCTGGCCAGGCTGGTCTGGTCTTGAATTCCTGACCTTGTGATCCACCCGCCTCGGCCTCCCAAAGTGTTGGGATTACAGGCGTGAGCCACCGCGTCCGGCTAATGTTTGTGTTTTTAGTAGAGATGGGGTTTCACCATATTGGACAGGCTGGTCTCGCACTCCTGACCTCATTATTCGCCTGCCTTGGCCTCCGAAAGTGCTGGGATTACAAGCATGAGCCACCGCACCTGGCCCTTTTTTTTGTTTTTTATTTTGGTGATGGAGTCTTCTGTCACCCAGGCTGGAGTGCAGTGGCAAGATCTTGGCTCACTGCAACCTCTGCCTCCCAGGTTCAAGTGATTCTCCTGTCTCAGTCTCTCAAGTAGCTGGGAATACAGGTGTGAGTCATCACACCCAGCTAATTTAGGTTTTTAAATTTTATTTATTTTTATTTTTTGAGACAGAGTCTCGCTCTGTCGCCCAGGCTGGAGTGCAGTGGCTCAATCTCAGCTCACTGCAACCTCCACACCCTGGGTTTAAGAAATTCTTCTGCCTCAGCCTCCTGAGTAGCTGGGATTACAGTCACCTGCCACCTCGCCCGGCTAATTTTTCTATTTTTAGTAGAGACAGGGTTTCACCATGTTGGCCAGGCTGGTCTCGATCTTCTGATCTCAGGTGATCTGCCCACCTCGGCCTCCTGAAGTGCTGGATTACATGTGTGAGCCACCATGCCCAGTCCTAATTTTTGTATTTTTAGTAGAGACAAGGTTTCGCCATATTGGCCAGGCTGGTCTCAAACTCCTGACCTCAAGTGATCCGCCTGCTTTGGCTTCCCAAAGTGCTAGGATAACAGGCGTGAGCCACAGCACCTGGCCCACAATTTTTTTTTTTTTGCAAGGGTTAAATAGGATTTAAAACTGTAAAATGCATAAGCACACTGCCAGATCACCTGTAAATTGGAGCTGCAGAGTTGAAGCAAAGTGGAAAATCATGATGGATGATTTATCTCAACATCAACACAGAGCAGATGTGGCCCAAAAATTACACTTTCCTAATGGCATGGTCTTCCAAACATCTATAAACAAGAATGCAGGAGGAAGCAAACTAAATGGCTTTTGGTGGAATAGTATTACATCCCTTTCTGGACACAGCTCCAAACTTTTTATGAAGGTCTTCAATACTAATACTTTTGGGAAAAGGAAAATGTCAAATCAAACAATTCACATAGATCTTATTAATATATTTCCATATACTGTAATCTTTCCACACGTGACAGTAATTAGTGGCATATGGCAATGATGAATATAAACAGGATGCTTAAGGAAAAAGAACAAGGTGACCGTTGTCCTCAATGTAATTTTATACATTGGGCTAATGTGATTTTATAAAAGAATTTCTTTTTTTTTTTTTTTGAGACGGAGTTTCGCTCTACCCAGGCCGCAGTGCAATGGCGCGATCTCGGCTCACCGCAACCTCTGCCTCCTGGGTTCAAGCAATTCTCCTGCCTCAGCCTCCCGAGTAGCTGGGACTACAGGCGCACACCACCACGCCCAGCTAATTTTTGTATTTTTAGTAGAGACGGGGTTTCACCATGTTGACCAGGATGGTCTCGATCTCTTGACCTCTGATCCACCCGCCTCGGCCTCCCAAAGTGCTGGGATTATAGGCGTGAGCCACCGCCCCCAGCTTTTTTTTTTTTTTTGAGATGGGAGTCTCCCTCTGTCACCCAGGCTGGAGTGCAGGTGCAATCTTGGCTCACTGTAACCTCCGTCTTCTTGGTTCAACTGATTCTTCTGTCTTGGCCTCCCGAGTAGCTAGAATTACTGGTGTGCCCCACCATGTCAGGCTAATTTTTGTATTTTTAGTAGAGATGGGGTTTCACCATGTTGGCCAGGCTGGTTTCGAATTCCTGACCTCAAGTCCGCCTGCCTCAGCCTCCCCAAGTGCTGGGATTACTGCGCCCAGCCAAGATTTGATTTTGTATCTGTCTTTTTTTAAAAAGTAGTTTCTTTCCTCCTGGTTATTAAGGGAATGCATATCTTACTGACTTATAGATATATACGACTCTAAATGTACAAGTCTTGTACTCTCCTGCCCCAAGATAATTGTTTTTTTGTTTTGTTTTTTTTGAGACAGTCTCGCTCTGTCGCCCAGACTGGAGTGCAGTGGCGCAATCTCAGCTCGCTGCAACCTCCACCTCCCAGGATCAAACGATTCTCCTGCCTCAGCCTCCTGAATAGCTGGGACTACAGGCACGTGCCACCATGCCTGGCTAACATGGTGAAACCCTGTCTCTATTAAAAACACAAAAACTAGCTGAGTAAGGTGACGAGTGCCTGTAATCCCAGCTGCTCGGGAGGCTGAAGCACAAGAATCATTTGAACCCGGGAGGTGGAGGCTGCAGTGAGCTGAGACTGCGCCACTGCTCCCCAGCCGGGGTGACACAGCAAGACTGTCAAAAAAAAAATTCATACTATACTTCATGTATAATTTATTATAAATCCTTTGGAAATTGTCCTCTTGCATATATTTAAAACAAAATACAACAAAACAAAACACCTACCATCATAAAGTCCCAAAGGGAAATGGTCCCGAAGCCATTTCCAGCGCTTGTGGCCCGTGCGCCCCCTGCTGGCAGTAATGGACTGGGACCAGGCCCCAGAGTAAGCTGGGTTTCTATCATGATGGTTCCACAATTAAAAAAAAAAAAAAATTAAAACAAACTTTTCTTTTTCTGAGACAGGGCCTCACTCTGTCGCCCAGGCTGGAGTGCAGTGGTACAATCATGGCTCACTGAAGCGTCGACCTCTCACCACCAGGCCTGGCCCCAAACCTGTCATCTTGAAATAAATTAGGGTGGCTTTCTCTCCTTCTTTCTGACATGTCTGTTAACCCCTGTGGCAGTCCAAACACCAAAACTCTTATTCTGGGTTAGAGAATTTTAATTTAGGACAGGCACAGTGGCTCATGCCAGTATTCCTAACATTTGGGAGGCTGAGGTGGGTAGATCACTTGAGTCCAGGAGTTTGAGACCAGCCTGGGCAACATAGCAAAACCTTTTCTCACTGGGTACGGTGGGTCACACCTGTAATCCCAGCACTTTGGGAGGCCGAGGTGGGCAGATCACTTGAGGTCAGGAGTTTGAGACCAGCTTGGACAACATGGTGAAACCCTGTCTCTACTGAAAATACAAATTAGCTGTGCATGGTGGTGCATGCCTATAATCCCAGTTACTCTGGAGGCTGAGGCAGGAAAATAGCTTCAACCTAGAAGGCAGAGATTCAAGTGAGCCAAGATTGCACCACTGCACTCCAGCCTGGGAGGTAGAGTGAGACTCTGTCTCAAAAAAAAAAAAAAAAAAAAAAGATACCCCGTCTCTACAAAAAATACAAAAATTAAATTAGCTGGGCCTGGTAATGTGTGCCTGTAGTCCCAGCTACAGGGGAGGCTGAGGTGGGAGGATTGTTTGAGCCCAAGAGGTCAAGGCTGCAGTGGGCCAAGTTCATGCCACTGCACACCAGCCTGGGCAACAGTGATAACCTGTTTCAAAAACAAACAAAACAAATTTTAATAAAACAAACAAAAAAACCTTTACAACCCAACACCACCACTCTTTTGGCTTCGGGACTGTCCTTTTGTGTATCTATGGAGTAAGTTTTCACATATCTTTTGGCTACGTGAATTGTGGTATTTAGCTAGCCCATAATTCAGGTGTTTAAATAAATGCTCAAGAGCATTTATTAAAATTACATATTCATGGTCAAGTGCAGTGGCTCATGCCTGTAATCCCAGCACTTTGGGAAGCTGAGGCAGGCGGATCATGGGGTCAGGAGATCAAGACCATCCTGGCTAACATGGTGAAACCCGTCTCTACTAAAAATACAAAAAATTAGCCGGGCATGGTGGCACGCACCTTAGTACCAGCTACTAGGGAGGTTGAGGCAGGAGAATCACTTGAACCCAAGAGGCAGAGGTTGCAGTAAGCCTGTAAAAAAAAAAACTGAAAGGAAAAAAGAATGAAGCTGGACTTGTACATGTCACTTCCTATACAAAAATTAACTCAAAATGGATCAAAGATCTAAACGTCAAAGCTACAAGTGTAAAATGCTTAGAAAAAACTGTAGGCAGCGGGGTATAGTGGCTCATGCCTGTAATCCCAGCACTTTGGGAGGATGAGACAGGTGGATCACCTGAGGTCAGGAGTTCAAGACCAGCCTGGCCAACATGGTGAAATCCTGTTTCTACCAAAAACACAAAAATTAGCTGGGTGTGATGGCACATGCCTATAATCCCAGCCACTTTCGAGGCTGAGGTGGGAGAATCGCTTGAGGCGGCGGAGGTTACAGTGAACCAAGATCGCACCACTACATTCCAGCCTGAGCAACAGAGTAAGGCTCTGCCTCAAAAAAAACAAACAAACAAAAACAAACAAACAAACAAAAACACCACAGGCATAAATTGACACTTCTGGATTATGCAATGGTTTCTTAGATATGACACCAAAAGCACAAGCAACCAAAGAAAAAAATAGACAAATGGAACGTTGCCAAAATTAAAAACCTTTGTGCTTAAAAGGACACCATCAAGAAAGTGAAAAAACCACCCACAGGATGGGAGAAAACTTTTCCAAATCATATCTGATAAGGGTCTAATATTTAGAATGCATAAAGAACAACTGCAATTCAACAAAAAGACAAGCCATGTAAAAACTGAGCAAAGGATTTGAATGAACATTTCTCCAAAGATATATACATAGGCAGTATCTACATGAAAAGATGCTCAACACTGGCCAGACGTAGTGGCTCATGCCTGTAATCCCAGCACTTTGGGAGGCTGAGTTGGGCAGATCACTTGAGGTCAGAAGTTCAAGACCAGCCTGGCCAACATGGTGAAACCCCATCTCTACTAAAAATACAAAAATTAGCTGGGCGTGGTGGCATGGACAATTGCTTGAACCTGGGAGGCAAAGGTTGCAGTGAGCTGACATCTAGCCACTGCACTCCAGCCTGGGTGACAGAGCAAGACTCCGAGGAAAAAAAAAAAAAAAGACACTCAACATTATTAGTCATTAGAGAAACAAATCAAAAACACAAAACCCACAATGAGGTTCCATTTCACACCCACTAGTATAGCGAAAACCAAGTCCTGGTAAGGATGTGGAGAAATGAGATCCTAGATTGCTGGTGGGAATGTAAAATAATGCAGCTGCTACAGAAGAGTCTGGCAGTTCTTAGGCAAGTTAAACAGAATTACCCTATGACTCACTAATTCCATTCCTAGGTATGTACCAAAAGAAAAATGTAGGTCCACACAAAAATC
This sequence comes from Cacajao melanocephalus, assembly GCA_963573385.1. Lineage (NCBI taxonomy): Eukaryota > Metazoa > Chordata > Mammalia > Primates > Pitheciidae > Cacajao > Cacajao melanocephalus. The sequence goes on along the minus strand of CAUYLG010060728.1, from coordinate 1,369 downwards.
TGAATATGAATGTTGTTGGCAACACTGTTCTTAAGTCAAAAAATGGAAGTAACTTCAATGTCTATCAACTGAAAAATGGATAAACAAATTGTGGTGCATCCACACAATGGAATATTATTTGGCCATAAAAAAGAATGTAGTTCTGATCATTGCTACAATATGGTGAACGTGTTTGTTTACACTAAGTGAAAGAAGCCAGAAACAATAGGACAAACATTGTCTTTCTTCACTTATATGAAGTACCTAGAATGAACAAATTCAGAGAGAAAGTTAATCAGAGATTACCAGAGGCTGGAGGTTATAATTACCAGGGACTTAAATGTTATCATTTCCATTTTGTGTAATTAAAAAGTTTTGACCCTTCCCTTCCCTTTTTCAAAGAAAACAACAAAAACTTTTGAAAATAGTGGTGATGGTTGTACAATATGGTGTATGAAATTAAAGGGCTGAATTGTACAATTTAAAAAATGGGTAAAATGGTGGTAATTATAATATATATTTTATTGAATACATATACACAGCAACGAAAAAACAAAAAGAGAAAAGAAGGCTCTGATACGCGTTTTTTCTTTTTTTGAGATGAAGTCTCACTCTGCCATGAGGCTGGAGTGCAGTGGCGTGATCTCGGCTCACTGCAACCTCTGCTTCTAGGTTCAAACAATTCTGCCTCAGCCTCTCAAGTTGCTGGGACTATCAGCATAAGCCACCACACCTGGATAATTTTTGTATTTTTAGTAGAGATGAGGTTTCACCATGTTGGTCAGGCTGGTCTCAATCTCTTGATCTGCCCACTTCAGCCTCCCAAGGTGCTGGGATTACAGGCGTGAGCTGCCATGCCCGGCCCTGATGTATGCTTTAACGTGGATGAACTCGGAAAATGTTATGTGAAAGAAAGTGGACATAAAAGGCCACATGTTGTATAAAAAATTAAATTTACATGAATTATCCAGAATAAGCAAATCCACAGAAACAGAAAGTAGATTAATACTGGAAAACAGGGTGGGAGGGACAGGGGCTTAGGGAGGAATGTGGGGTAGGGTGACTGCTAAAGAGAGCAGGTACTGGGGTGATGAAAATGCTCTGGAATTAGTGGTGATGGTCGCAAAACTTTATATATATACTAAAAAAAGTTAACTGTACACTTTAAAAGGGTATTATGGAATGTGAATTTTATCTCAAAACAAATTGTAAGTGAATGTCAAAGACAGGCAATAAAGTTTTTCTGACATGGAATGTTAGAAAATTCTTTATTATTACTTATTCTTATTAAGCGCCAGCTTAATACTGCAGAAAATTTCAAATCACCCTTGATAACCCACTTTCTTTTCTCCTATCCGAATTCTTGATCAAGAGTTTTTCAAGTAAAGAC